>JACJUY010000073.1:47811-112097 GCA_014220935.1 Platorchestia sp. MABIK
AAATTAATGGCAGTGGATGTTGATTGAATGATTCTGATGCAAAACCTGAGCGAATTTTTGAAATATGTCTCTCACAGCCCACACGGAAACGCCCTAGCATAAGTTTCTCGATAAAATTAGGGATAATTTTTGCCTAATTAAACTTACTAAAATTTCGACTAGTTTCGATTATCTGCTAACGAGCTTACCTCAAAATGGTCGCGGTTAATGATTGTGGTGCATTTTTCCCCTGATGAATGGCCTCCCAGACTTTCGTGTTCGTTTTTATGACCACATGTTTTCATTTGACCACTTATTCTTTTCCATTTTTATGTAGGTGCTTGTGCGTGATTGATGTTGACAGCATGGAGCTTTGGGACCAACCCGAGAACAGGCAGCTCGGCTCGTTTCTGTTGCTTTATTTTATTACTTTTTCCATCTCGTTGCCTACTTGCTAAGTTAAAATTTTATCAACACTTGTGGTGAATTTCAAAACCTGGGAGAACAACCAAATCATGTAGGTAATAAATTAAAATTTATTGGCAGATGGAATAACAGCTTGCATTCAGCGTCTGCTTTTTCATTGCAGCTAAAAAAATGCATACCCAAGCGTTACGATTGCAACATAGAAAGAAGGCCTGGGATTAATTCTCTATTTTTATGGCATCTTTTCCTCCTGGACGTGAAATCAACACACGAGTTTATATAATTGACCAGAACGCACGCGGTTTTGTACTTGACTCTACGCAGTGTAAATGTCATGCCACAGCGCGATGAAGTGGAAGCCTAAAATTTAACCTAATATTGGAAGATAAAAAAAAGGTGAAAGTTTCGAATGTGAGTCTGCATATAGTCATATTCTTATTATAGTGACAAACAACTAAATGCCCCAACATTTTATAACGCACCTTGAAGAGTTGTATTCAGTATTGGGGCTACGGTATTGAATATATTACGCCCGCCGACTGCACTAACGCATCGTAGTCGTCGCCGTCCTTTCTAGTAGTAGTGTATTTTTCAGCATTAAGTGCGTGTGGGTTGCAGCAAATCTCGGTTGCATTATCTGCAACTTTAAATTTTTACTATCTAGGTTGGCGCATATAGGTATGGTGTAATGAAAAAAATTTATATTTTACTTTGAGGTGTTGGACTTTTATAGAAGAGATTTTCAAGCATTATTTTTTTTCAAAAACACTTTCTATAATTATTCCTTAAGGTCATGACACATTCACATGTTCAGCGTGTCCATGTACTGCGATGATATGGCGATATTCCCATGCTCGTACCTGAGTACATCGTGAATTGCATTTTAGAAACATTAACAATATGCACTTATTCTACATTGTGCTCCATAATGTTGGCACTTCGACAATTCTTGAAACAGATGAGTAAGAATTTATCGGACCAGATTTGCGGCGACAAATGTTCATACTAAAAAGCGTAGAATATCAACTTAAAAGCATAAACATTACAAACTGTTTCTGATGGTCTCTAAAGCATCAAGACAGATCGTAGATTTTTCTTGTACAGACCATTTGTTTCGTCAACTATCACTTCATTCATGTAAGATCACAAAGAATGACTCATTTCATTGACGCGATTGATTTTTTCTAATATCGCAAAGTCATTGCGATATTAGAAAAAATTGAGTTCAGCAATAGAATGTTAATTTGTGCCCATTACCATGTTTTTGTCTCTTGTTTCAGTACTCAGAAATCTTCGTGGAATCACCTTCGGGTTCTCGCATTGCGCAGTGGCTCGACGTGCCGAACCCATCCGGCCTTATCCATCGAGAACTGCAACTCATTGACGAACCTGAGGAGGTTTGTTCTTTATGTGTTTGTTGATATTCAAAGTGAATCTTGATTTTGTTTCTATCACTCACGCCAGCTACATTAAGCCTTGTCTCCACAGTAAGATATTTGACTCGTTACAGTTGTTCTCAGTGGCATAACAGAGCTTCGATCATGAATTACGTTATGATTTGATTGCAGCTCCTCGTGTCTAGGCTGAATGTTCGTAAGCCACATGTAACTCATAAGCAATCACATAAAACATATTGTATTGAATATATCTGAACAGGTCTGACGTTTGTTTGAGTGGAAAATTTATGAGGAACTTGAAAACTTTTTAAGGAACTTTTATGAGGAACTTTTTTGATTTTTTGTTTCAGACATAATGGCTTGTACTTTATGAGCTGATGATGGGGTTGGATTCCGAAACGTATTCCCATTAAATATGATTGATTTCCTTAGAATTTTCCTCGTTTATAAGTTCCTAACATATTGTTTTGAAATGTATGTTTTGAACTTAGATTTCAGAACCTTTGGTGCGAATATTGTTGATCTGGATAGGTTGTGAGAAGCACGAAGCATAGCTCTTAAGCTTCTTGCCACAGGTTATTTTTCCCGTGCCGACAATGCGGGAAACAGACTGGTGCATATAGAAGGAAATTGTCTGAAATATGCACCCACTGCGAGACATGAAAACTCCTGAAAAGCGTTTCGTTGGAAATTGTAAGATTTAAAATAGAAAATTGATTTCTTCACATTTTCTTTTGAGTTGAATACATTAAATAAAATATGAATAGTAATACACAAATAAATGAAATAAAATCATGGCCTTCTTTTTAAAAAATGTTCATTAACATATCTGTTTCAATTCGATTCTTCATCACACAAGGTGCTTCTGAAGTTTTTAGGAATTTGAATCGTTTTCAAATCAGTCGCATGAGGTTATTTTAACAAAAAGTTCAAGGAATACTTTGGGAAAGAACAACATTCACAATTTTCTTGTGTTGAATATCAATAGTATGAACTTCGAGTAAAAAATGTGATCCGTGTTTATGAGCGTAGATCTCGACATTCCTGTAGCAGACACCATAGAAATTCTTGTTTATTTTTCTCACGGTTAAACTAGCATATCTCTTGAAATATTAGTTTATCAACTTCTCTCGCTGTTTTTCGAAGGATCTCATCGCTTTTAAAAATTATCAGTCATGGCGGCTGAGGCTGGAACTATCTATAGAGTGGATTAACACTCGGTCGATGAAAGGTTAATCCCTGGTATGAGAATTTGTGACATTATGTGATGCAAATTAAAGACATCCGTGGCATGCGAAAACCAGATACACGTTGCATGAAGATAGTTGTACAAACTTAAATAGTGTAATACTCCTGGTGTATTGATACCAATATATCATAAAATTAAGGTCAGTTATACAGTGGGTCAGATACAGAAAGTATCCGTCATGAGCCAAAAATATACACATTCCATTATCGCACACATCGCTAGACATCTTTGAGATTTAAAACTTCGACTGTCGAAAGGACATCAAACACAGTAGCAAATATTTAGAAATAAAACATTGATCGTATGTCGAACTTCAACCGCGAAACTCAGAAAACATGGAGGGTAAAGGGGTAAAACAGTCCCCACAACATAAAATAATTTGGCAACAATTCATCGCATCTCCATTATTTACTGCAACTACCCCAATTGAAGATTTTGGAAAGAGAAGCGTGTCTTGCACAAGCTCTGAGGAATATTTCCCATTTTCATAAGTGAATTTTGTATGTAGTTAGCTAAGATAATTCCTATTCACCAACTTTATTTTTTAGCTGTTTTCTAACTATTCTCATGGAATTCACACCTTAGACTGTGAAGGTTGGCGTGAAACATTGATTGCCTCGATGAGCGCAGCCAACCTGCAATGTATTTCCATGTATGTTTAGGGTTGTTATCTTGCTGACGCAGCCATTTAGTCCTTTTACCCTGAGTTTCTGAACGAAAGGACTCCAGTGTTGAGACAATGTGTCTCCAAATTTCTACGAATTAATCATTCCTTGAAATAAGTCGCTCGTGATGGAAAATAACCCAATAACGTGATACTCCCATCTCCATGCTTCACGGTGGGTAGGTTGTTATTTGGTTTCCTGGAAGTAAACTCCACTAAGCGGTCCTGACTGCAGAATATTTTCCAATCTCATGGAGGTAGCTTCACCTGATCACCTCATGGAGTACCTGATCTCACTATTTTCGTGGTCCCCTCAGGCTTCTATTTCATAATTTGGGCCTGAATGGAGCTAGCGGGAATGGTGAATTTCTTGGATATTTTTCTTCATTCATCGCCATTTTTATGTCGCTCGATTATTGTGTTGTTTACTTAGATGTTGTGTTTTTGATTTTCGACGTCCTAAAAATCTCATTCGACAGAGGCTGCTTTTCACTGAAGAAGAGACATTTGTGGCTCTGCCTCTTGCCTCTCGAATTTGGAGGCTTCGGTAGTGATGTTACAGCGGAAGACTGGTCTGAAATGTTTTAGACATTCCTAGCTCTATTCTAGACGCTCGTTCCAGGGTTGTTCACGGCCTGACGTTGCTAAATTGTGATTTATATAAGGAATATAATTTTTTCACCGAATACTTTTGGAACCATTTTCTGAGTTTCGTTGGAAATTGTAAGATCTAAAATAGATAATTGGTTTCTTTACATTTTCTTTTGAGTTGAAATATGGTCTTTCTTCAGCAAAGTTTAAAATCTCAAAGATCTTTTAGAATGCATTGAATGATGAAAACTGAAATGGTTCATTGCTTTATGAATGTTTTTCTGACTCACTGGAGCACTTTATAGTGGCAGAAATTCAGCTACCATTTGTTCAAAATTTACGAACGCCATTAAAATATAAGTATCATAGTCGAACGGTCAACACTTGAACGCCAAGAAAAAAGCATCATATAAATGCTCTTTTCTGGTAGAATCATGTAAATTTTCTTTTGCAAAATGTCAGGAATTTGAGCAAATATTTTCGACAAGAATGAATTGAATTAATGAATAACATTTTTTCAGGGTACATACAAGATCGTCGTGAGAGCCCCTGGCTTTAGAGACACCATCAAGTATTTCAGGGTTGAAGAATACGTCTTGCCGCGGTTTGAAGTTACGGTCACTCCACCTCCTTACTTCCTTGCCACCGATGAAACTCTGAAATTGAAAGTTTGTGCACAGTAAGTCTATGTTTGAATTCTGTTTTGAGCTATAAGGTTCCACGCACTGGACTTTTGTTCGGCCTTGTATCTGTTCGTGATTTCAATTAACGAGATGGAACAACCTAGCGTGCTTCTCGATTTTCACTCTAAATCCTGGCCGACATCTTGTCAGGTCAAGCATTGGAGATTTTAATACATAAATGACACACAATGTTCGTGTTATATCTCAGGATGTGCCTTATAAAGTGAACGCCACCGGATGTCTTTGTCTGGCTAGGCTTCGTATGTCTCGGTCACGATCCGTAGGCGGAAACGACCCGACCGCCGGAAGATCTTTGTTGCTTGCGCTTGCCTGACTTCCGGGCAAGACTATTATATAGAGGAAGCTGTGAGCGACGGAGCTAGTATACGAATAAGTGCCTTGCTGAGCGTATCCTTATCCTGATCCTTAGTCTACACCTAAGGGTACAGAAGTTAAAGCTTCTGCTACAATACCTCAAGTTGTGTCGATAGGACGACACTACAGTTCCTCACTATATGGTCTAAATAACTATGACAAATTTTCAGATGAGACTTCAAAGCTCCATCGGTATTTGCGGCAGCAACTTGAGTGATAACATTCTCAAAATCCCTAACTCCCTAATTATTCTAACACAAAATTGTTCTGGTTTCCTGGCCCCTCGCACCCAATTCATGCATTAAAATTAAATTTAATGTAATTCACAGCGGATTTAAAAGATTATCTTAGTGACAATGTTAGTTTCTCTTTCATAAATCTGGAACAAACCTACATCCTCATTGCCTGATTCATTATAATTAACCTGACCCAACGTGTCACGTGATGTCTAGTAGTACAAAAATAAGAATTAAAAAAAAACAAGTTTTCTAAATCTCATCATGTAGAGTAAACAATTTAACTAGACAAAACATTTGTCTCGAAATAGTAAATACTAAATAACTAATATTTTTCCATGTTATGAGTTTTTGTTTTCTCAACGTATGCAAAATAGGCGACACACGGAAAAATAAACGCAAGCAGCTTCGTATCCGGAGTAACAATTTTGATCCTCACCTTTGCATAGTTCTTAAGGGCGATTATAATATGCTGTCAGAGAAGTATAGGGGTAATAACACATTGATGTAACAGTGTCAAAAAACCTTAAATTAGATATTTTCAAAATCACAAACAGAGTGTTGGAATTACTTTCTTATATTGTTTCTGTCAAACATTTATACAGGAAATTTCATGAATTTGTTATGCAGTTTAAAAACATGTTCTTTGAGGTAGTTAACTTAGCATTATTTTGATTCATTCCCACGAAAAGATAGCTTCGAATCTTTGCACTTTCAACCTTTTAGTTTGAAAACAGAATTATCTACTTTCAACGATTACACTTACTACATTATAACTTGATATCACTCAAGCCAAAGCCCATATGTCAATGTACCTGGAAACTGTCAAAAGCGTTTCATTCCATTGTATTCCTGTCTGTATATTTCTTTTGTTTTATTTATTTACAAGACGATCAAACTTAGAATAACTTGCCGTGGGCCCACATTTTTATGCTTATCTCTCAATCTCTTGTACAAACATTGAAATAGCTGTTAAGACACCCATATATGTTTACCAGCTAAACATATATGGGTCAAGAATTTATGTCAAGAATTTCAAAAAACGAGGTAGCTCATCTTAAGTTTCAACGTTATTAGACATAAACTGTTTTCTTTTATTCATGTTGTTTAATGTTATAGTTAGCCTTGTGTGGCAATATCTCGTTTTTGACCCTCGTGAGTATATTATGACAACAGTTTTCAGGTAGTCAATATCCCGAATGGCTTAAATTGTGATGTAAATGTTTTAAAAACTATTATGCAACAACTCTTTTATGTTTCTGACAATGATGAACTCTTTGGCACCAGCATTATTTATGTAAGAAACATCATGAATTCGTGGTGTGGTAAAATACTTTTAGAAGCTAATTAGATGGTATATTAGTTGATACATAAGAATGAAAAGAGAATTCCAAGCATCGACCTATTATAGTTTAAGACGCAGAGTTATTTAAATCCACTCATTTTAATTTCAACATTAATCTTTGGTATCGCAAGTTTCTAAGCTCCGTATTTCATTGCAAGTGCGCACTAACAAAAGTGTTTTCAACAATGCGTTTTGGTATTATATTTTTTAATATTTGTATTTTTATGCATTATCAAGCTTAGATTAACGTAACTAAGGGAATGCATCTTGTAATATTTCTCTCACAATAATTTCTTCAACAAATGACATGGGTATGACGATACCTTTTTGTGTTAATCAACTAAGGAAATTTACGTTGAGACATTTTAAAGACCATCAATGTTTTTTGCAATTTTTTTAAATAAGCAATTTTTCTTTCTTTATAGAAATAAAAAAAGGTGAAGATATCTTATCTTTTTTTTTTGTACAACAGAGGTGAAGGTAATGTTAAACTTGACATTGGTAAAAATATTCCTTCATCAACTCTTAGGTACACATTTGGGCAGCCCGTGCGAGGAAGCGTCTCCATCAATATCGGCAATCGCTACAGCTACGACAACAACAAAAATGAAGTGAATTATGTAGACGAGGTGAGTTGCCTGTGCGCCAAAATCATCGTCTCATCAGCCATTGTTCACAAAACGCTGAATCACTGCTTGTACAGTCGCATTAGTGCTTGTCAAACCATAACAAAATTATTCAATTTTCTCCCTAGTTCATGGATTGTGTTCCAGCAAGTGGGACTTGATGAAGAAATCAAGTTTCATTTGAAGGTTGTTTTCTGAAATTTGTTAATTTTTCCCGGTTATTGACACTATCTATTAATTTCTCCTTGTTCCTTTTGGACAGCTAATGAAGCAAGAGCTCATCACTTTACCCATGTGTTTGAGTTTATATTCCAGTTTTTGAAGATAGTCTTTAGGCTTTACTATTCCTCTAAATGAAATTCCTAAAACGACTCCAAAACATCATTTAACCACCTAAATGTTTTGCTAGTGGTCTCGTATTGTTGAAATGAAAAACTCACTTTTCTTTGGCCAAATATTATTCACATTATTATGTCTCAAAATTAAACTTTTTTCATCACACCATGTTATGTCTTCCAGCTATTGTTTCAAAACTGCTCAGGAAAATTCGGTCAGCATCATTAATAATAATAATGCTAAAGAATTCCTAGTAAAGAGGCTTCCGTCTTCTTCGAATTCAATTAATTCCCATGTAACAAACACTGTATTGAGCTAATGCAAATTACTTAGCGAACAACAACAACCACAGTATATAATTTTTTTTATAAATGCTCCTAAATGAAAATCTTGAGAATTCGTCTTGCGACTCAGTTTCAGTTCAACTAGATCTCGGTGATTTCGTTTATCTTCTTCGCCGAGGTGAATTGTCTGATCCTAATTGATTATCACGAATGGTACTGTCAATCTAGAGATACCTAAACCTTTCAAATGATGCACTTATCTCAAAATTTTTAGAATTTTATTTTTATTTGTCTCAAGTCAACGTTAAAACATACTCGTAGAATCACTGAATACCTTACTATTTTTGAACAATACTCGACTCTAAACGCAATTTTCCATGTGCTAATATAGCAATTTCAATTTTTTAAAACAGCTAGTGGGTTGCGAGCTCTTCGAAATCCCAGTGAGCGCACTCAACATCACCTCTCCGTATGCCTACTGGTATTCATTACAAGTGAAAGTTGAGGTGGAGGAGGCGGACACCGGTGTGGTGGTCGAAGAAGAGACTTTTATTAACATCGAGAGGACTGTCCTCAGATTCCAACAGTTCGAATATACGAAAAATGCTAAGCCCGACTTGCCATTTCCACACGTTGTAAGTATTGTTAAAATGCGTTACTTGTCTGAATTAATCTAATGAGTATATATACCACGTACGATATAAGCCATAAAATCATCATGGAGCCGTAGCAACCGTAATGAAAATGAAAGAGCAAGATAAGCGACTTTAATCATTAAGGTACATATTCCAATAAAAGCTTATTTCAAACGTTTTGGTCTCGGATTAGCTATTTCGAATGACATATCTAAAAAAAGGTAAAGAATGACGTTAATTGCTATCATCTATTTCCTATGGCTAGAAGAAATAAACTAAGAGTGTTTAAAACCGGATTAAGATTAAAAATGTACAAGCACTCTAGATATCTGTATGTGGTTTTACCAATCTCGATGATTGCTTGATAGAAACTACGTTATAGCACTCGTCAGAATGTTCTCGAACGGCGGAAAATGGGGGCTTTGACAAAATGGAACATGTTCATGACACGCACTCGCAAACTCGAGTGCGAAGAGTACGAGATGTTCATCCAATGTATTTTAATGCACAGCGTCCACAACTGATCTTATCTACAAAAGGAGCTTGGATTCCGGCCGGAAGCTTATCTTTACAATTAAAAACGATGATATTCTAAAGTTATTCACCAATACAATTTTAAAATCCACATCAGTAAAATATTTCGAAAAAGCACCAGCTATTTCTTTCTTTAACTTCTCAGACTGTTCACCAAAGTAAGGAAGTGATACATAGGCAGTGATACGGGTGGCTTCAATGTTGCCAACTTTATATCTGTTGCCATAAAATCAATCGAAAATGAATGTATTTTTGAATCTCTTTTACATCAAGAATTTGATTTTTTGAGATATTTTTTCAAGGACAATGGTTACTCCATAAATTGGATAGATTTATAACCCAGAATAAGGGCTGTGAAAAGATATCCTGTGCTTAGAATTTAGTTAAATATGCATGGGTCAGTGGTTAGCGCCACACCAGTTGTTGTGTAGGTAAGAAAAATAGGATTGGATTCCGTAATATGTTTTACTTGTGCACTGTTAACTGCAGAAAACTTACTAAGTTTTTGTGAGGGAATGGGTCTTCTATTTTTAGGTGTGAACAAGCTTTCAGCTAGTTATTATATTGAGGTGCAGTGGTAATGAAATTTGAATATGTTTTTATGATTTTGCGAGTCAGGCTCTTCTACTTTAGTTTCGAGTCATACACGTACACCAACTTTAAAAATAATCGTAGGTTGAATTATTACCTCATTTGTACAGAAGTCGCTTATGAAATGTTTTGATCTCTTAAAATATCTATTTATTACATTGCAGTAAGAAATGAAATAGCCACTCTTCTTTTCCAAATATTTTTTATGTGTGTCCCATTTTGTGCATCACTTTGCGAATAATTTGAAATTTCCTCCATGTTAAGAACCATGATTGGCTAAATGCATGCTTATTCAATGACTTACTTATGAAATGTATCCTTACTTAATCTCATGACCTTCATGCTTATTTGATTATTTAGTTATTGTAAGCCAACAATAGGCATTTTTTAGTCGAATTTGTCACAGTGATCCCAAATTAATCAGGGAAAGAAAAATCAGTCTCCATGAATCAGTATTTCATCGCATGCCTTACGCCAATGGCACGTTCTCTGAATACAGTACAGCAGTTCTGCACATGACTTGACTTGTGCCGTCACATGACTTGACTTGTGCCGTCACATCTACGCTTTCACTTCTTTTACGAAATTTCTCCCACGCACATTTAAATCAATCCCCGTAACTGAGAGCGACATGCCAGCAAACAAGCAACAAGCGAGACTCACAGAGCTTTACGAATACTTGAATTTTTGCCCTGAGATAGCGAACCTTGTATTACAGATGCGCTCATTTGACAATTTTGTTGGTCGTGGTAAAAGATTCAAGTGCCGAAGATTAAAAAACAATAAATAATAATGTATACAAATACTTTGACAGCTTTACTATGAAAGAAAAAGAAAAGAAAAAAAAGAAAAACAGTTTATTTCCAATAGAGATGGTACAAAAGTACCATCATTGGTTAAGTCATTAAACGTGTTTATTTATTTGTGAATTTTTTAGGTAAATATTTATTCTTTATCTCGACCACAAGTGTGTATGCATGCTTATGAGTTGTTTCTTGTCTGTGCATGTTACTAATAAGCTTTACGGTTTGTACATCTTAATTTTACATCGATACCTACAACTGCAGGACTACTCTGTTACATGTGCGTCACAAATGAAAGTCTAAATTTTCAAATGAAAAATAACGCCGTCTATTTCGACCGAGGAGGCACGTAGTAATTCTGTTTTTCAACAACTTTCCTATTTTGCAGATTTCAGCTGCGTTCCCGAATGGTGAACCTGCCGCGTACGAGCCAGTGACTGCGTGCCTCAGAAATGTGTGTCGGAACTTCACCACGGACGAGTCCGGCATGCTGCGCGTTGTGCGTCCTCCATTTCCTGCAGACGTATACCCTGAATTGGAGGTACACATTTGCTTACAGTTATGAGTTCCTCGATGATAATTAGCCGTCGAAACCACTGCATAGATAACAGTGTAAACCGAAACCAGGTGATGATTGAATTTGAAATCAAACTATATTTCCAAAAAAATTCCATGATCTTGAAAACTTGAGTAACATCATGGTTTAAGTCGTACATCACACTTAACAACAATTGTATTATTTTTAAAGTAGGGATGTATTTGCCACTTATCTATAGATAACTATTCGCTATTTTTTGTAGCATATCATTAACTGATTGGCATAGAAGTAATGTAACTGACCACAGACCGCAAATTTATCTTAACTGAATGAAAGTATTTAAGAACTTTTGCCTTTAAGAACTTTAGTCAACATGTCATAGTTAGTCAACATGTCTTAGGCAATTGCATTGCTGTAACCGACTTTGATTGAAAGATGATAAATAAGCCTGTACCTAAATAAATTGGTTCGTACAATACTGTGTCTTCAAGGCAAAAAGTTAATTCCAATTCGTGGACTTGATTACTATTTTTTACTCATGCGTTGATGGGATTGAGTTTCCTACCGTTCAACTTTTAAATCCTCTGCCGTGAAGGGAGTATTCAGAATGTAGCAAAAAAATTTCGGCTCGCACACGGTCAACAAGTGAGACTCAGAGTGAATTGAGTAGAATAATGCAATTAGTTTTCTATTTTCCACCTTGCCATTTTCATCTTTAAAGGAAAACATAGACAAAAGATCACTCATAAAAATATTTCACAAAAACATTATGAAAAATGTAGGGAGATTGAAGTAGGGATATAACCTTGTCTTAATGTCTTTGGATATAACCTTGTCTTTTTGCAACCGTTACTTCACGAAGGGTCACGTTAAAGGATCACGAAAGTAAAAACTACAAAATACCGTAAATTACAACTCGAAAATGAGTGTTCCACATTTTCAGGTCCAAGTAATGAAATGGTGACCTTTGCCAGTTAAGTGCCTTTAAGTGCCCTCTTCCTTATTTTGCGGCTGAGTGGCACGCTCGAATATACTAGGGTAATTAAAATTAGTCGACGCAAATGTTTTGTAAAGAGAAACTAGTGCTCGGCATCTCTTCATATCGTAGTTCAGGTGTGTACATAACCAAACGGCATTTAGAAGTTATAATTCTTTGACTTTACGCAGGCATGCATCACTAGTACGTAGGCATGTTCGTCTCGGATGTATGACATGACTGTCTTCCTCGTTAGGTCAGAGCGGTGAATTATCCAAAGGTGACAAGCGACAACAAGTATCAACCGTTCATGTACGGGTCAGAAGCAACATTCTACGTCCAGGGATATCACTCACCGTCAAACTCGTCTCTGCTCATAAGTCCAGACAGTCGTTCTTTCATCTGCACCCCCGGCGAGACTGTGGACGTCACGCTGCCCGTCCTGTACGCCGCACAAGGCGTGACACGAGCGACCCTTTATGTGCAGGTGAGGTGTGCAGCGGCGCTTCTGCCCCCATGGGGCACCGATCGAAAATCAAATTTGCCAAATGGTAAACTTGTCATTCTTTATTTGTTTTCACTTGAACTATATTTGTTAATGTTTCTTGTTTTAACAATTAAGGGTTTACTCAATTTAAGCATAGAGTAAGATATTTTTGCGTGAAAATTTTTCGTTCGAGTTAAACGCCCCGATACAATAAATTCGATAGATTCAGAAACAGCTTACAAACTTCACTGAATTGAATACCGTGATGAAAACTACAATGCTGCATACGAGTAAAAATTTTAGCTGAATGGGGGGTTTCCCTAGAGTTGTTTATTTTACTGGCAAAGAAAAATAAACCGTTAGTTTTGTACGAGCTTATCATTTTCGAGCCAAAAATATTTCAGCCGTGTCCATTGTCAATGCAAGCGATCAGCTGCATTTCAAGTAAAAGTACTTTTGTCCGATATTAACGCGCAAACTTACCACTGAATATGGATTGTTTAGAAACATGTAGGTTGACGAGTTGGGAGATTCAATACTGAAAGAGAAAACACTATTTACATTCATTCCTTGATTATTTTTTTTCTAATTCTTAACATACGAGCTGCCGCTGGACGCACATGTGCGTCCAGCGGTTTCATGTTAATGTTAGTTTGTAAGTAACCGAGCATAAAAAACGACTTCACTGCTTGAAAAAACTGTATCTTTCAGAAGAAGTGTGAAAATATAATAGCATAATGATATTTTACCCCGTATGCTTAAATCTATTCTAAAAAAAGATGTTGAAATAATGTAAATGCTATTCATTCATACCGATACGTAAATGAGCAATTTACCAAGTGGTAAATCGGCAGTGAACGTCTTAACAATGTCCAATAAAACAACTTGTGGCTTCATTGACAAGGCGATATCACGCGGGCAAATCCAATTCTGGAAGAGCGTCGAGGTGGAGTTCACCCCCACGGACCTGCCCTTCGCTGAGGATGAGCTCTTGAGCCCCATCGAGGCCCCTGCGTCCAGTTCGACCGTGCGAGGCGTTTTTGACCTGACTCTCGAACTGCCACCCTCAGTCTCCAGCACTGTACACGTGAGTAATGTACCAAAATTTTACCAATGCTTCAGGAAATTCAAGCAAGAAGCCCACAAAAACACTTGAAAGACATTCATTGTAAAAGACATTCAGGTATCGTTACTAAGATCGGAGGTACGTAGTGTATAATGAAAGCAAGTCCTTTCTCCTGAACTGTCAGTGCAAAGTTGAGTAGGTGTGAGAATATTCTAATGTTTCAAGAGAGTACATCCTTAAAGCCTACTGCTACTGCGGAAGAATTGTGTGAAGATATGGGCAGTTACGTGCTGACGCACATCTCATGCTAATTGACCAAAAGTGGAATACAATTTTTACATTATCAGTTGACCATTGTAGGCTGTAAGTATCCACCGATGTAATGCCTGCGTAAGATTGCAGCAGATAATATTAATGATTGTTCAATTACACACATCAGCAGGTGTTTTGTTTTCCTTTTAGACAGATTTAGTATAGTCCTGTGCACATTTTTTATTGAGTGATGCTACATGTTGAATGGGTCTGTCGATGAATATGTCCCGAAACGTTTTACTTTGAGTTAGTTTAAAATTTCCACTCTACTGAGACAGTGGTCATCATTTTTACCAGGCCTTAATTATTACGACCACATAATTTGTGGTAATATTATCCGGAGGAAATTATCTTGAGCTGATCAAAACACTGATGTATTGATGAAGTTTTCATCATTCCGATCCAAAAGGCAGAATTATTGGGTCTTAAATTGAAAAAATTTGATTGAAAGATTGAGTCTAAGATTGAAAAACTTAACGTGAGTGTGATTTTTTGAGAATTTGATCTCAAACAATAATTGAGTGTCTACATGTAGTGTGTGAGATCTCCATTCTAGTCATTTGGTATACCATTGGTCTGAGTAAAACTATCATTTATGAAGATCGACCTCTTATTTTGTTATTCGGAGGTGCTAGACACAAAGCTCAGAGAAGGTCTTTTAGGTATCTCTAAGATTGCTCTTGGGGCTGAAAGAAAATTAAACTTAACCGAAGTACTCCTGAGAAGAGCGTGAACATCCTATTTAACTCAATAATCTCAGCTATTCTCAATGATATGCTGACGATCAGGTCTCATAATACACTCCATGCAATAGTGTAATGGTAAAAACAGCTTAGCTGAAAAACATATTTTAATGAAAGAACGAATTATGGTAGGGACATTCTAATTGCAGATAAAACAAGGAATATCTACTCCACCTCTAGGAATTAGACCTAGGAACATCTGTAAAAGATTAACTAGTTTTATTAAACTAGTAAGCTGCATTTCTCCAGGTTTTGATTCGTGAAACTAATAGTTTCACTATCATGATCACCCAGACCTTGATTGTGTCGCGACATCAGGCACACAACATTTGCAAATTCGCAAGGGTATGAACAATTGTGCTTCTAAGCAGGTGTTTATCTGGTACTCCCCTCCAAATCGTGCGTTGGAGTCAAGCAAGTGGCAGATACGGATCAGCCTGTCTGAACTATCCAGTTCTTGTTCTGTACAGGTGCTGATCTGGTATGCTCGCCCCGACGGCGAGGTTGTGTCAGATGAGCAAACCCTGGAGATCAGCCAGTGCATGAACTACGCGGTTGAGTTGTCGTGGTCTGCAGAGAGCGCAGAGCAGGGCACTGAGTTACCCCTCACGCTCACTGCCCAGCCCAACTCGCTGTGCAGTCTTGGTTAGTGTTTTGCTTTGCGTTTAGCTCTTAGTTCTATACATGTCAGTTAGGTGTCCGAAATAGCTGTTCAGGATTTGCCACCTGTCGAATTTTGGGTCAATCGAAAACCGAATTATCAGTCGATAAATTAAGAAAGAATCCCTGTGATTGAGTAAACTCTTCCCAGATCACAATTTTCCCCACTTTTTAGAATCATAACCTCCCATTCTACTGAGTTTAGGAAAGAAATGTACGACATTTTAAATGTTTAAATGTTTTAAAGCTCAGCTTTAATGTTTTTGCACATAAAACACCCTATAAGTCCGTTTTTGCATATACTCAATAAACTTTTCCATGAGATAGCCATCATTTTATAACACTGAAAACATGACATTTTGTGCAGCGCGGTTTTGAATGCCTGATATGTTTTTAATTAGAATTTGAATACTTTAGAGCACACATTTTTTATCTTTCGCGGTTCGTCTCGAGTGAAAATAAATCACGAATGATTTTCATCCCGCGTGGTACGTTTGGTCGAAATCAGAAGTTTTCATCTTCGCAATGGTCACTTCAAGCTGACTATTCAAGTATGGTTCTGTGCAGGTATTTTAAAAGCTGTCTTTATTTCTACTTATTATATGCTTCTGTTGATTGTCACTCAGTATATTTCTCTATGGACCTGAAGCGTCTTCATCCTCAGAAGCTTTTCTTGCCCTTGTTCCATCCTTTATTCGAAATTTTAGCCCAAATTGATCGTAAGACGAGAAATACGTTTCTTAATGATGAGGAAGCAAGATTTCTTGCAATGTTTTGAGAACACAGAAAATGATAACAAATAATATTTCTTTTTATAAACTTCGACTACAGACTACTTTCATCTGTACCACGAAGAATATTCAAATTTTCATCAATTTTAATTGATCTATCTATTTTAGAGCCATCTAACTATTCAGTGGAACTTGAACTTATTCTAAACACTGGCTCTCATTCTATTGGCTCTACTATTTAAAACGCGCGACGAAATTCTCAAAATTACTGCTTCTGTGCTAACCATATCTGTGAACCCCCTGGTCTTTATGGAATAAAAAATGGAGAATAACTAACGTGATTTGTTCTGGCTCTGCGTTTTATGAACTACAAGCTACACAGTTTTAACAATAAATAAAAATTTGAAATTAGGACGGGATGTGCATGCACGAGTATACATTTGTATCAGCAAGTGGGTCATCGCAATTTCAGTGAGAACTGAAAATGTTCGTAAACGTTTCACATTCAAGCGAAGTTTTATTAATGTTTTCTGATTTCCCACCATAGGGATAGTGGACAAGAGCGTGGAACTTCTTTCAGCACCGCAAAGCTCATTAATTCAAGAGATTTTCCAACTAGTCGAAGAAGCTAACATTCAGGGTTGGGAAAGTTCTCAAATAAATGACTACGAGTACTGCAGGTCGAAGGCTCCAGGTAAGAAATGATGCCGCTGTCATGAATTCATTCGAAATGGTCGTTTGCAACATCAGTAGAGGTAATGATCACCTGTGTTTTCGAGATAATTGTTCGAACTAGTAACCCAGACTTTATTTATGTGTCAGTGTTCATTCAATTCAGAAAAAGAATTACCTTAACCTGAATATATTATGAGTCACACTTTTATTTTCTACGACAAATCTCAGAGTTAATTTAATCGAAATATAGCATCAAGCTTGAAAAATGTACTTTCCTCTGAAAAAGTGTAGAAAGCAGAAGTGCAGAAGACAAATTTTCTTACATATTCACTAGTGCGTTCAGTGATAGCAATTAGCTCTACGTCTGTTGAATGCATTTATCAAGTTCGAATTTGTCTTACTCGAACATTTAATGCTTTCGATGTATTGCTGAAATGAGTAACAATAAGTAAGCGAAGCGAACCTCTGGTAGCGTCTGTCAACTTTGATTTCAAGTATTTCATAATCTTTTCCTTGACCTCATATTTCATGTTATTGGTTTTTTTATCGTTACACGTTGCTCTTTTCGTTCTGTTTTACTACTGAATTTCATTTTCAACCCTTTTACAAAGACCTATCCCTTGTTTTCATTGATTTCATATACAATATCGATTTGATTCCTCAGCTTTCCTTAAACATGTACACGTGTTCGTGCGCACTCAAAATTTCGTTTGTTATGGGTGTGAAAAGAGTTAAAAGATGCGGTTTTCTTTTGTGACGCGGTTAATGGCCTAGAATGGCAGTAGTGACGCTATTGCTGCCTTTTCCACACTATGCAAAAAATTGCCAAATTCTGTATCAAATGTCGATAATCACTACGCAAGAAATGTGTTCGATGGTTGTGGACATGGAACCAGGGTCAAGACACTTTTGAGGTATCGTGACCAATAGGATTCAGTCAGCGTCACTTTTCTCACATTTCATTAAATGCATCAATTTACAGTACTTTAATCAATGTCGTATGGCTCCACAATTTTCTCTGGATACCTCTGCTTGAATAATTCTTTACTACAAAGACATGAAAACTTATTACATGAAAAAATAATAAATTGAAAAAGACGGGTGGAAAAAATGTTTTTGACAAACTCACGCTCTTTCCTGAACATAGCTCGTTCTGACATTACGAGATACCATTTTACTTGGTTTGAATTTTTTTTACAATTTAGATGAAAAAGAAATTTATTATCAAACATAAAATTACCATTAGGAAATCCACCTGACAAGGAAATTCACCTCAGTCAACGGATGACGCCGGGGAATGTTTTCTGACCGTTAGTACATTTTTATTTCATCTTGTATTTTGAGTCGTCTATTCACGTTGTCTGTAGGACTTCTATCGAATGTTTCTTGTGAGAAGTATTATACAGTAATTGTACTAAATGACGCTCCTATTCTTTTGCGCATTTGACAAACGTTCCTCTTCGTGTGGGCTCTATGAATTCTTAAATACAAGAAATTTGTTCACAGTATTACCGACTCTTAACTATCGCAGATATTGTCGCAGAAGGTTTCAACACAACAGAAATTACTCATTGGTCTCTGATTCTTATCGATCAGAGCCGCCGCTCAAGCCGACGTTACTTGAGGAGTTGGCCGTCCTCAGAGCACGTAAGGAAGCGTCGCCCAGGTCGATGCTTCCCTTCCCTGGCTACGGCTACGGCTACTATACCGACATGGCGGATGCAATCAGAATGTTCGATGTTAGTACTTTTACCTTGAACACTTCGTCTACTGAAACTTCAATAACGTAGGAGAAAAAAATTAACGAATAAGTTATCAACCCCGTGAAATGAATTGGGCATTGCTCGAACACGGATGAGTTCGCCCATTATTAGGGGCTTGTCTTCTCGTGTCAATAGTAAAATTTTACGATGTCTCAAAAGCTTTACCAAGTGACAAAATAATTTCAGTGTCAAAAAATATTATAAATTGGATTTTGTGCGCCAAATTCGAACCCCAGATGATTAGCAGACGAATAAAGTAGGGACAAAAATCTTTCGTTAGGTTCGATGAAATAACTGCAAAATTCAAATTAACTACAAAATGCAAATCATAAATCCAGAGGCATTAACTCAGTATAATTTAAAAGTAAAACGTACTTTATTGCCTCTTCAAAAATAATAGGTATTGTTTTCTAAATGATAGAGATTACCCTAAACGTTGCTAACTATCTCGATATTTTATTCTATTGGTGAAATTACCTAAAAATTCTATTTTACGGTCTGGTTTGGTTTCATTGATCAACTTGACACTGGCATTCCCGTCTCAAGGTTAAAAAGGTTTAAAAAAAATTCATTAGGTTTAAAAGGTTAAAAAAGTTTATAAGGTTGGAAATAAGCGAAATTTAGAATAATTATGCACACACTCAATTCAGTAGTGAAACTTCTTCTTATGCGAACCTCAACTTGCCCGAATAAAAATTACACGTTATTTACAACTTGATTGAAGCATTAAATTAATCGAATAACTGCCACAGACTTTTATCTACATGAGTAGCGGAGTAAAGGTGCGAATAAGAAAATTTTAGACATCAAGATCGACAGTACATTTTTGCTTTGTTTTCTTCTTTTAGGTTAGCGCCATTCAAACGAGAAAAAACAAATTTTAGAAAATTGTGTTCGAAGTGTTATGAATGCTGAATAATGGCCACTCGAAAGTACGTTCAACCTTTGAAATGCTGTAAAGAAGAGACGGAAGTAGAAAGGAGGGAAGTTGACGAGAGTAGAGTAGATGTAATATGGTGGGCTAAATTGGAGTTCATTAGGTGTAGTTTTTTATTTATATTAATGGAGCTTATCAGGTAGGGTACAGTTCGATGGAACAGAATAAGGGTTAAGGACCTACGAAAAAGATGAAAGTAGAATAGAGGGAAGTTGATGAGAGTAGAGTTGGTAGAATTGAGCGAAATGGAAGGAGAGTGATGTCGAGAGTAACATAGAGAAATTGAGCGCAGAGAAGGGAGACAAAGAATACTGTCTCCCTTCTCCCTGATGGATATTGTGTTTCAAGCTTAGTACTGCGGAGCGTTGTGAAGAAGAGTAAGCCAAAGTTTAGTGAAGCTGACTTGGATGAAGCTTGGTTGAATGGTAATAAGTTGGATGAGGCTGAGTTCAACACATCAGAGTTGAATAGAGATAAGTTGAATAAAGATGAATTGAATGAAATTGAGATGAATGAAGCTGTATTGAATGGCGCTGAGTCGAGTGAAGTTGGGAGAAGTTGAGTTGAGTGGAGCTGTGTTGAAAGGAGTTGAAAGTACTTGAGTAGAGTGAAGTTGTGTTGAATTGAGCTGTGTTGAGTGGAGTAGAGCTAAGTTGAACGAAATGTGTTTAGTAGAGCTGAGCTGAAAGGAGCTGAGTAGCACAAAGTTGAATAGAGTTGAGTTGAGTGGAGTTGTTTAAGTGGTGTTGAGTTGAATGAAGTTAAGTTGAATTGAGCTTTTGAAAGGGGCTGAGTTAAACGGAATGGGTTGAAAATAACTCTAAATTAAATTTGTATGATGAAGTTTTTTTCAGGATTTTTTCAATTGAATTTTATTTGGTCAAGTTAAGCTCGGTATTACTTCTGAAATAAAATTTTATTTCGAGATTGAGTGAAAGATTGAACTATATTTTATTTTAATGCTAGAAATTTGCATTTATGAGCAAGAGTTTGAATAGAAGTTTGAGTTCAAATTGAATCTTGAGATATGGGTTCAGTTAAAATTTGATTTATATTTAGAGTTGAACTTAAAATGTCAGCAAGAGCCCAAATTTCGGCATGAGAATTCCATAAACTAAAGAAATTGTTATAAGCCGTTAGCTTTCAAATATTTTCATAATGTTTGATCTGTTCCAGCTCGCTGGCGTAAACGTATTCTCGGATCTGACTCTGGAGACCCGACCCTGCAGAGGTGAGTTTTTGTTTAACGGACCACGTACTTCAACACGGAAAAGTTTCTACGCTATTCGAATTCGTGTTCAGAGCGTCGAAGATGAGTACCCACGAATTTTTGCGTCTTTGGAGTACTTTTGTTTATAAAATTGGTCATGTTGGTGGAAAATTGCTTGGGAATTTGCAGATATCAATCTATTTTGTGCTCTTTTTCGCGAACATTTTTGTGGGTAAAAATTTGGTTCACTCGCAGCTGCTTCCTCTGCAGTACAAGCAGGATTCTATATAGGATTCCTTAGAAGCTATTAATTTATAAGTGTTCACGTAAATTTATAAAAATGCATTATACATACATGTGCGCTTGTTCCTAAGTACAAGCACGGGGTATACAGCAAAAACTGTCCCTGAAATTGCGTTTTCTGAGCATTTGTTATGATGGCAATTTTTGCGTTAATTCATCCATGAATTTACGTTTTCAATATCTAAATTACACGAAATTGTGGAACAGAGGAAATCAAAGCACGTAGTGAATTTTTCATTGCCTATTTGAATGTAATTGTGCATATAAGGCTTTAATTTTAGACGTGAATTTCAGAAACTGTAACTTAGTTTCTGATGCGCATTAATGTGAGGAATTGCCATTTAAGAAACAGGTGCTCTACTTTGTCTGGTATTCGAACAGAAGCAGAATATTTACCGACCAGAATCTGCTTTTACAGGGCTATTTCTTATAAATGATTTGTAGATTGCCGTTATTTTCCAAATACATCAATGGATACATAGTTTTTTTTAAATTTCCCTGCAGGGTTCCGGAAATTTTTCAATTCCTAATTTTATGTTTCTTCGGGGCTATGGATAATAATAGTAATAATAATCCTCAGTAAAATGCGGTAGATGTATGGTTGATAGTTTGAGGTCTCATATTTCTCACTACAAGAAGACAAAAAACTTGTGGCAAGCCGTAAATGAAATGGCATAATGAGTTTCGGAAAGGCGATTACAAATACGATGTCAATTTTGATTGAGCGGTTCTTATTTAGAAAAGTGGATTTATGCGTGAAGACTTCAAATATTCCACGGTTTGGCGCCGTTCGTTTTTAGCGCTCATATCACGCTAAAAGTAATTAGCAAGCTATATTTTATTGCTTATTACCTGCTCATGCATTCAGTACGAATTCAAACGTCTCAAAACAAAATTAGTATCCAAATCATAATCACAGCCAACAAAGGTGAACTTACAATGTCAGTGCATTCATTTTTATAACCAGAGATAATGCGAGTAAAAAACTATCTGTAACTGAGCAAAGCTGGGGGAAACTGGAATGTGGGCACAACGAAATTAAGGGATCGAATGTTGCATAGGTCATTTCATACCTTTTTCATCCGGTAACTAATTTGCATTGAAAACATGCTAAGCATTTATGCAAAGAATTTTCGAATTTTTAAATATGAAATCACTCTTTTCTCTGCATGTCTATTTGCCATAAAATTACAAGTCAGATCTCACAAAAATTCATGCCAATAACGTTAAAGTAAGAAATTTCTTGACCAAAATTTGCACATTACATGTGTCTGCATTAAATTGTATAATCCTCTACGGTGGGGCTACCTTTTAGCTTCATTGTTGCATCAAGCTGCAGTTTCCATCAAAGTTCTCGATTATTCCAAGCTTCTGATCTGTTCCATTGTACTGCCTAATTTGCATTCTGCATTCAATTTTTTAACTTATAATTTTCTTTCTAGCTCGCATGTGAATTTACATTCATGCACTTTCTATGAGCAATTTTTTAAAAGTAGAGTCATTTTTAGATTTTATCATTCATTTTCTTGTTCTGCAAAAACATCGACTAAAGAATTCATCTACGTAATCCAGTCATTCTTGGCTTCTCTGTAATGGAAGGTAATCTGAAGTACATGAACATTTCACGCGCAAACATGCTTATCAAACATGAACAATACAAATAAAGAAAAGTCGACATCCTGTTGCTACTTCTTTAAACTGGTGATTAGGTGTTGACACCCATTGAATTTCTTGTGGAACAGCTCTATTAATTGTTGAACTGAAAAAGCTAAAAAGATGCGTAGACATAAGGAGGTGTGTAGACATACCCAGACAGCTAATCCTCGGTGATTCAAATACCAGAACGAAAAAAAACATGCCGTACTGTGAATAAATGTAGTCACGCTGCATAGAAGACTAGAAATGCAGTTAGTGGTTATCAGATGCAGCATGACAGATCCCAAAAGGGCTCAGGTCCCTGTACTCTAAACTTGTGGTAGCTTGAATACCACCACACTTTTCCTATCGTTGCAGGTTACTCAAACGGCTATTTCCCTGGCATGATCCCGGATAGCTCCATGACGAACGCTTTTGGTGGTGGCGATGCTGCTGTTGGAGGTCTTTTAGCCAGTCCATTAGCCGGTCAGCCTCAACCAGGACCCCCTCAAAAGAATGTTATTACAGCGACTGGTGATGTTCCGGACACTGAAACACGCACCTACTTCCCGGAAACTTGGCTATGGGAACTCCACACTTTGCCGTGAGTGCTCAACAAATTTACTTTTTGAGAACCATAAAAAATTTTTCTGGTCATGCAGACCGCATAATTTTCCCTACTTCTGTTGAAGCGGTACGCTTTTTCTTTATTTGTTCACTTACTTCAGTTTTCCGTGTCACACCTATGATTGACTTCACTCCAATTGCACATAGGAGTAGAAAAAAGAATGAAACATGGAAATAAAACTTGACTGTATTTTATCTTGTGAAATTACTTTCCATATTCTTGTTTCAGCTGTAAGTCATAGTCACATAAACGTGTTTTAAATTGTACATAATCATCAATAATACTTATCCTTACATGCAACAACAGTCATCTACAGCTAAGTTAAAAGCCGTTTATAACTTTAAAAGTCTCATGGGCATTTTACTTGGGAAACTTAAATAGGAGTACATTACGCTACATTCACGAATAGGGTTTATTAATTAAATGCATATCAGTAAAAAATAATAATACGTGTCCGAAGCTGTTCTAATTGAATTTTATAACGCATGGGATCGACAATTAATTGCTGCAAATAGTTTTCATTCGTATTTCACTTGCTTTTTTCCAATGCCACAGAAAGAGAAAACTGTTAGCTAGGAGATAGGAAATGCCTTTGCTTTACATTATATTTTTCAAGTAGAAAAGAAGCTATTAGTCATGAATGAAAGATTAAAAAAAGGTAAACACAAAGAAAATACATCGCCGAAAAACAGGCTTCGACTGGGCACTTCGATGGAGGGAGGAAGGCCAAAAATCATTAAAAGTGTGAGGTAATTAACAAAAATGTCTCCGAGAATACTGACAAGAGAAACATAAAATTTGAAAATTTGACGAGAATACTGCAAAAAGTATGTAAAGATAATCTGAACAAGCCATCTTATTTGATCTACAGAGCTTCTTTTCTCTAGCAGTTGAAAAGAGATTCGCCAGAAATAAGATCTGAATCGGTTGAACAATTAGCACTTTCTAATTTCGGCACACGAGAAACTGTTCTCTCCTCCGTAGGCTCAATCAGCAAAACAATCGAGAGCCATCAAGTCATGGCTCAATTCCTTTCATGCTGGAAAAAATATCAAAGTTAAAAAAACCCTCTGTGATACTACGCACCTTCATCTCCTAAAAAGAAATACCCACTCATTGCTCTCGAGCCTAAACCTTTGTTAAAATACACCAAAAGAATAATGCAATTTTAATTTTTCGGATAAAACGCGTACTTATAGCCTGGGAGGAATAAAACGGCGACGAAATTTAAACTTTTTAATAAAAAGTGCAAGCAGAGCTTCTCGTTTCAAGCTGCATTATTGAAACTCCAGAGGGTTAATAAACTAAAGCATACGACAAATAAACATGAAACCGTGAGTGCCACCACCCATGGATTTTCTTTGGGTAGAAGAGAGTTCCGAGGGTAGGTGAGAGTTTGAACAAAACCCACTGAGAAAATATTGGGTGAAGTTCTGTCTCTCCACATTGTGTACTACAACTTATTGACAGTGTTAAATTTTTTAAATGAATCGTTGCCCTTTGTTTTCGCTTTATTCATGTCTAATACAAACAACGGCGTATATTTGGTATTTCTGTGAAAAGGAGATGAGGTGTGTCACAAAATAATGACTACAATTAAAACAGAGTGTCACGGCAACAGGAATGTTACTTCTACTGAATGAAATGGATCAAAAGGTAAGCTGTTTTCCCGTAGGGACTATTGTTTTTCATTGTTTGGAGATGAGTTCTGCGTTTGATTAGCGAAAGTAGTCCAGCACTATACACGAGAGAAAATACAAAATAATACGATAAGGCAATAGGCACGAGTCCGGCTAGATTTAGACCAACTTTTATCCAATTCTCATATCGTCAGTCATTAATCACTCACTCGCAGCAGAGTAGGAGCAGGGTACAAAAGGTAAGTGAATGATGTGAGAGTCAAAGAACAGCTGGTATTAAGTACAAACAGTGGTTAGCAACCCACATTGCTACTTCTGCTACTCCGTCTAGGAAAAGGAAAACTGTAAAACTGTGAGGGTACGGAATAACAGAGACAAGCGTGGTCTTATATTTTTATAGTTTTTCTGGGAAGAGCCCATGCAGGCACCGTTTACACTGTGTTTGATTTCATCGACGTGGCTTACAAATTAATAGCTAGTCCACTTATTTACCACAGGGACACTGGGGTATACTCAGAGAGTCGGACTCTGCCGGACACCATCACAGAGTGGGTGGGCAGAGCCGTCTGCGTCCACCCTGACAAGGGGGTCGGAATCTCGGCCCCAACTTCGATCACGACCTTCACGTCCTTCTTCATCGACTTGACCCTCCCGCCTTCCGTTAAAGTGGGCGAGATCCTCCCTGTCAAAATCTCCGTCTTCAACTACGTCAACACTTCCTTACCGGTTAGTAGAAGTAAAAAATAAGCGAAAGCATTGTATGCAGAAGTTACTTACACTATTTTTTCATTTTTTGGGAAATACGATGTTGATCTGGGTCAAATTGAAATGACTGATCGTGTCAGAGGATGGAAGTAGTATCGAATGTTCAAACTAGGGAAATATCATTCAGTGTTGCTATTAGGTGTCGAAAAATGCCAATAAAATTTGAACAGTGACCGTACATAAAGTACAAGGGGCTGAAAGCTGTAGTTGGATAATTCGTAAAGTTTGAGGAAAGAATTTAATCAAGCCATGAATTTAAAATGCGTTGCCTCATACAGCGTTTAATTTTAGCATGTTCCCTATTATTTGGTACTTTAATTTTAAATTTATTCTTACTAGATGGTTCTAATCAATAAAGTACTGTGGCATTAGGTGCGCATCACTCTGGAGGAGAGTCCCGAGTACGAGATTCTGGAAGGCAGCACCACAGATTCGGCGGCTGACCAGGCTACCGCAGGCCAGCGCTCCGCCTGCGTCCCCGCGCAGGACAAAGAGACGGTCGTGGTCAGGTGAGTCTTGCTGCGCGAATTTAAGAACGGGTTTAAATGACTTGAAAGCGGGTTCTTAGTTTCTTGGTGGGTTGCCATTTATGTTTCAAAAGCTTAGCCTTGAATTATTCGTTTCGAGCAGCCTAATTTTCAATGAATAAACTCTACAATGCAATTGATCAATTACTACCAAATTCGACTTGTCACAACGATGCCCAGGATACGCCCTCTCACGGCTGGGTCGGTGGCCATCAATGTCACCGCCTTCGTGGACACAGCGTTCTCCGACCCTTGCGGCTCAGGAGTCGTTCCCGACAAGATGTGAGTTATTATGTTATTATGGTTTATAGCATCATATCTGTATATTGTGAAAAACGGGGAAAATGATTTACTTTTGCCAATAGTAATGAAGCCTGACCACGGCCAGTGTACCATGACAGTTACTGACTACATCTTTAACGTTGTGATCAGCGGGAGTTTGATTCAAACTTTGATTAGTGTTTTACTCGGGAGTGTTTGTTCTACCTTAATCGAGGACATTACGTCGTTGTATGAAGAGTGACCCTCATGAATGCATTTTGCACGAGTCATTTAGATTTCCAGATAAATGAAGGCGCTGCGAATTTAAAACAAATTTCACGTATTTCGTCCTTCGTGGGTATTGAGTAGACTTGGTCAGTGTGTCTGTATTAGATTTTTGAATTTTGACAGATTTTGCAACCTCCTTGAAGTTCTGGTTGCTTTTTTCCATAAGTTCTCATGACATTGTGAGTGTTTTTCTACAGTGACCGCATCAGCAAACCAATAACAGTGGACTACGAAGGATTCCCTAGGGAAGTTACTTGGACCAAGTTCATATGCAGCACCGGTGAGTGCAGGTTTACGTATTGATTAATAATATCTGGTATAAGCCTTATTACTTCTATTGTACATATGATACTAATTTATTCTATCTATTACGGTTAAATAGTGGGCAAAAAATCTTCATCTTCAGTACGAATTTAATTTAATGTTTTACACCAGCATTCCTAACATGACCAATATGCCATTCTTTGTGTGGGTAAAAAATTGCTGCCTAGGCTCGACATGCCTTCATTTTTGCTTCAGCAATCTACACTCATTTTTACCCCTTTGCACCAAGTACGAGCAAACACAACGCTGTCCCCTGCCCTGTCTAACTTTTTGCCAGGGAATCTATGATTTTAGCTCCCCAGTGCAAAAACTACTCTCGGGCAGCTAAAATAATAGATACCCTTTCGAAAATTTATGACTGGCAGGTATACTGTCGTTGGCTCACGGGACTGGTCGTTGTGCTAAATAATGATAAAAGAGACGCAACAAAGTTGCAATGCGTTCTATTAAAAATGAAAGATTCCACTATGGCCATTTCCTACAGCCATCCTCCACCCAGTGCACGCTTCCGTGCCTGGTAAAAAATAAATTATGAAGGTTCGCGTGAAATCGTTCAAAGAAAGTGTTTTTTGTTTTAAATTCCTTGTTCAGAAAATTTATTCCACTTTAATATAAGTGGAAATCATAATCTTATTTCAATCAGTATCTGCTTTGAATAGATGTTGCTTTTGCTTTTGAAGAGATGAAGAGCTTTTGAATAGCTTTTGAATAGATGTTGGAAGCTGTTTGATGTGAGGATTCTTACTTAGAGAACCAAAAGTGAGTACCTTTTTCCTTGATTAAGTGAAAGTTTACCCTCGTAAAACATTTCTCGCTTACCGACTCTGGGCAATCAATGCAATGATCAGTAGTCCTCCTCCGAGCTCACGGGTCTCTCTAGATAGGCCGCCGACTGAGCAAGTACTGTTACGAGCGCGCACAGGGGCATGCTTCAAGTCAATACATCTCATTCTAAGTACAATGTATAAATGACAGAACAATTACAGCGCACGAACCAGGGCCTAGAAAGTTCTAATACCTTCACCCTAACGCGTGAGCAAACTATGCTTGCAAGGGCGATTGGTCTGGTAAATGTGAACGTCTTTGAATGATCAAAGAATGGGATCCTCTACATTGCCTTTGAACAGACTTTAGCTGCGGTGATGCTAGAGTATCAAAGTTCAAATGCTAAAGGTGCTTACGATTAATTTTTGCGAGGATGTGAATTTAGAATTTTTACAATAATTTTTCAATGAATTATGTGATTTCTTTGAAAATTTTGTCAGACGTAAGTACGTAGAACATTTGTACTCATACGCACTTGTGTCAGTTTCATGGTTGCTGGTCACAATGCAATGTTACTGTTCATGATTTGTGGAATCCCGTGTTTCAACCTTCCTAGACGTCAACGGAACGGAGTGGTATTTGGAGGCTCCCTCTGGCATCGTCAACAACTCTGTCCGCGCCTGGGTGACCGTGGCTGGGGACTTGCTGGGTCCCACGCTCGATGTGGGTTAACTTGAGGCTTACGACATTGTTACAGATATATTTTAGATGCTCAAAATTTTAATCAAACCATTCTTTGTGTAACATCAAAGCACAACCATGTTCAACGACTTGATCGCTTAAAAATCACAAGGCAACGCCACATTTACTGACAGTTCCTCTTTCAATCTACAATTAATATTAATAAAAGAGAAATAGAAATTTTTCTATCATTTCAGCCATATTGTCAAATTTTGCTTCTAAGAGTGTTAGTTCTTCTTTATCAAGAATCTCTAATGATTATTAGAATGAAGTGCAATGTAAAGTTTCTCTCAGTTTTGAATGCTTGAGCTATTTAGTTTTTGGATGAGTCAGTTGAAAAGCTTTGCAATAATTGTCTTTTTGAGATAACCAATGTAACCACCTAATCAAATATCATTGATGAAAAAGTTAATTTTACATGTCTTTTATGTATTTTGGGTATATTGTTTGCACAGTGCAAATCCAAAGATATCATTTCATTTGATTTCAAAATATTTCTGTCCCTCTAGAATTTAGGTCACCTGATCCAAATGCCGTACGGATGTGGCGAGCAAAACATGGTCTCGTTTACTCCCAACATCTACGTTCTGCAGTACCTTATCGCCACAGACCAAGATAACCCTGAAGTTACGGAACGCCTCCTCACTTACATGAGAAGTGGTTGGTGTCGAGAGTGATGAAATACTGGTTACAGTGTGCTGAAATCTCACAGTTTTTCACATGTACCATTTTTAAAAGCAATTATTTCTTACGAATAAGGTGTCACCGTGATTGCAAACGATGTTCTTCTCATTTGTTTAAATTTTTTCTGTTTTCAGGGTACCAGCGAGAACTGACGTACAAACGGGATGATGGCTCTTACAGTTGCTTTGGAAATGGTGATAAATCTGGGTCAACTTGGCTGACTGCTTTCGTTCTGAAGTCCTATGCTCAGTCCGCTCCCTACATCGACGTGGACCCTAACGAGCTTACTGCGAGTGCTAGTTTTCTCGCAGATCTTCAGCTCAGCAGTGGGTGCTTCGAGAGCGTTGGCACCGTGCACAACAAGAGAATGAAAGTAAGGTCAAATACCAGAGTAAATCTTAACGGCTATTATTACTCACAGTAAATTATTGTATCTGTTGCTCTCTTGCAAATCGTCTCTGTGCATGTCTAATTGCTATGAAAAATTAATGAAACATAAGTTCTAAAAGCGGTTATTGGAAACAGCAGTTGGAAAACAGCGAGTTTGAGGAGGTAAGCTGGTCAATGGAAAATAGTCGTTCGTTGTGAAGTTGGTTGCTTTAACTCTATAGGATTATTTCGGAGCACTACGAGATTAGCTCGCCGCTTACTGGCTTGCATTACCAAGGAAATCTTGGATTGAAGAAAAGACGCACATCCACATAAAATATAAATGAAATTGCATGTTGCACGGGAATAATATTTGACTTAATACGCTCTGAGTGGCATTCCAAAAATATGCCCACACGAATTACACTCTGATATACTACCTCTGTGCAGAAAACGAGTAATTAAAATTTGGTCGTTAATCAATGAAACTGGTGAAACGCTGATATTGGTCAACTAATTTGGTATCGTTGACAATTGATAGCATCAGGTATTGAAGTTTGGAATTAAAGGACCAGATATTTTTACACGGCGATAACGAGCTCTTGAAAACTTTACAACAACAAAAAACACATTCTAGATATTACGGTATACGATGATTGCCTCATTCACTTAAATAAATAGTACTCCTAATGCCTATATTTAGACTCGTTATGCTCAGTACATTCTGACGTCAATTCTCGATTTGAAAACTGGATGCGATGTCCGGAATCGCTGAATTTTTCAAGGAAGGCTACTTTTCCAAACGATTCTTTTTACGACAACTACACACCTTCCATTAGGACACAAATGAGGTTTAGTCGCCCCAAAATTTAGAAAACACACTCCATTTGCAAGGAACAATTACAATCTATTCATTATTCCCGTAACGTTTTCGGATGCAGATCCACTCGAATCTTACATTTCTCCTATTTTCATAAGTATTTTAGTAACCAAACATATCTTCATGACAAAGAAACTTTCGAGTAGTTCAACATAATCGAGATGGCATTTATTCAAACAACTTCTTCCAAAGTCACATACTTCTATTCCAAGTGTTGACTTTCTTTGGTCAAGTTAGATTATTGATGATTGTAACTTCTTCATAGAACCATTTGTTGAAGAATGATTGAACTCGTTAATTTCAAAGCGTTGTATCTTTCGCTGTCAATTGATGATCAATTTGTATTCTACTCTTTTATCGTTAGAAAGCTCATTCATTTCTAATCATGAGTGTTACATATCTATTATAGGACTGATTTTCTCAAACTATTTTTAAGCAAATTTCTACAATAATTACTGAATATTGAATGATGCTTTTACTTACGACGCATCGTTACTGGTTGGGCTATTGATATTATAGGTTTATATTTTTCAGCCACTTTGAATTTGTTCTAAGAAAACTTTCCCTAGTGAATATTAAAAAAAAATTTATTTGAATTTCTGTATTGAATCAAGATAAATATAAATTAAATAAAAGGTGATGCATGTAGCAACAGACACGGAAACTACTGCTGGTTCGCTCTCTTACACGAGTAATGAACGCTCTAATTATTGCGGAGCAATTACATCTTTTTTAAATGTAGTCAGCTCAGCCCGTGCCAAATAATAGCCTAAATCAATTAAATGTAATATGAGAAGGGAAATGATTTCTGCCGCTTTCGTTTCTCAATTTCTGATAACAATAACTTTCTAAAAGCCGCTTTCATTGTTTCTACACACTATCCCTGTCATCTTTTAACCTGGAAAAATAATGTTCACTTGAAAAGTTATTCTCTCAGTACTAATCCAGTTAGGAAATTGTATAGGTATAAACTTTAACTTTGATTAATATTCACTCATTTGTTGTAATTGCCATGATGACGATGGTGATGAAGATGTCAGTTGGCGTTGTTTTTTGAACTATGTACCATCTAAGTCTCTCTTAATTTTTTAAATATCGAGTACTCCAAGAAGTCATTAATATTTCTAATTTTCACAAATCTTGGGGAACAAAATTGTTCGAAAGTGAAATGGTGTTTCAAAAATCCCCATTAGCCTTGACTAATTTGGAATCCACACAGAAAATACTTCTCTTCGTTATGTTCAACTTTAATTCCATCAACTCCAATTGATGTCAAATTGTTCAGGGAGGCGTTGCAGACAGCACTGCTCCCGGCGCACTAACAGCCTACGTGATGGCGGCGCTGCTGGAGGCCGGCATGAACGCCTCCAGTTCGGTGATCACCGGCGCTGCGACCTGCATCGACGCAGCCACGGCGCCGGGAGCTGAGGGGGAGGACGACGTCTACCTGCTCGCTCTGAAGGCGTATGCCTACAGCCTGGCCGGCCTGACTCAGACGGAGGCCATCATCAATGACTTGCTCAGCAAGGCTATTGAGACCTCGGAAGGCATTTATTGGGACATGAATAGCCTTAATGGTGAGTTTTTTTTATGCATCAGGATTTTATTTTTGAGTATATTTGAGTCAAGCATTTTGGCTCAAATGTTGATTTCGATACAGAGAAGAAAATGATAGGCAGTTAGATTACACTATTTACTGCCTTATTCGTAGTAAGATTGGAACCTATGATGAAGACACGACATTCACCACCGGAAATATTTCCTTAATCGGAGTTACTGTATATATCTCTACAAATCACTGAAATTATACATGTTCTGCCAGTGCAATCCGAGCACGATCATTTAAAACGGTATTCCTCAATCTTTATGAACCTGAATTAATACCAGAATTTCTGTTGAGCTTTTTAGCTTTACATTAAAGTACTTTTCGTACGCACAGTCCTGAGTACCTTCTAAGCCTAAGTACCTACGGTCACAAGACGTGTTTCCTCCTCGCTAATTTACATTGACAAGAGTATCTTAGAGTGGAGGGAAAGCCCATCTCCACAAAACACACACAAGATAATGCAATTTGCACGAGTAAAACATGAACACAGTACTAACATAACAATGTAACACAAATAGCCTGCAAAAATAAAAATGTATTAAGGGTACTCTACACGTTCGATGATCGATAGACTTAGAACTCCATGACCATTTTTCTTGTGAGGTTCTCTGTGATCTTCAGGCAGGGCCTGTTCGCTAAATATGCTCGGGTCATAATACGAAAATTGAACTCACACAAATTATCTCATATTTTGTTTAGCGATTGCTAAGCAGAGAACTTTTAATTAGAAACTGGTGTACAATAATTATGACACTTTTGAAATCCTAAAATTGGCCGGCCAAATTACTTCCCTGACTTCAGATGTTAACTATTGAAAACTGAAATTGAAAGACCGCAGACTTTAAACAGATTATTGCGGAATGCGTTAACATGGCAGATAAACACATTCAGATAAAACATGCGCATCACGATTGTATCCAGTGTACAATATGTTCAACTTTCTAACACCACGTTAAGATGCTCACTTTGTTCATTTTTCATTCTGACATCAGTTCTCGTATTTGACCTCGGGAAGACGATTTTTCTTTTTGGATGATGCTCATTTCAACGACGGTAGTAGAAGCAAAGGCAAGTAAAGGAGATGATAGATCAGGTCACGACCCTCCGCCTGCAAACCAGAAGGCATTCTATTTACTGTCTCCGAATGATTATTGTTATTGTTTTATCGGAGATTTATATGAATCTTTATTTCTTTTTCTTTAATGGAATATTTCAGGAATAACTGTGTAAATTCATCGTATAAAAACTAGTTTTAAGCAATTTGACATTATCTGTATGATGTTCATTTAGATAATTTCATCCGTGTACTTGACCAGTGCCAGGATTTTGGATTTTGTGACATTTATTAAGCTGATAAGTTGTGGTTTAAAAGCAAGCCTTGACATACCTGGTATGAAAAAGATTGTCACTCGTTAGTTTCCTATGTTTCCTTGTCAATCAGTTATCAATATGCAATCACTTATTTTATTGATGGTGAATGTATTCACCCGTACTTGTGAACAATACCTCTCTATCATCTAATCAATTTTTGTTAATGACAGTTTTTATTGTGGCATTAAGAAATGCTCATTGAACGATGCCTCCACTTGTGACGAATATGCTCGCGATTTATATTACACAATAATTTTCTTTGATACAGATCCGCAAGACTAGATTTCATAATTTTTCGCACGTCTATTCGCGACACACATTTAGAAAGGGATCGCGCTAAACTAAACTTCAAATTCTAAAAGTTTTCTCGCATAAAATAATCGCACCTCCTTAAGATTAAGCAAAAGCCCTTTGAGCACGCATTTTGTGCGTATTGGCTCCTCATACTTGGTTAACTTTTTCTCCGCCCTCTTACACATTTGCAGCTGGAGAGCCTAATTTCCCCCTTATCCCTCGTATTTTTCTTCTCCAATTTATGGAACATTTTAGAGGCCTAGGCTGATAACCCAGGGATGAAACAAAAGCAGGTTCGCTGGTTTTACTTATGCTCTCACGCATAGGCCTGGATAGTGAACCAAGCCTTCTATCATTACTGATCGATTGCTTGTACTTGTGTTCCTTTTATAATGATATTCTTGCATTCTCCTATCTTTTCATAACATTTTCACGCTTAATTTTACTCCCATTCTATCATCCTATGAACAAATAACACTAACAAATTGTAATTGCTCTTTATTTACATATGATTATATATTAGTATCCATCGGTTACTGAAGATGTCGGAAAAAAGTTTCGTAGTGTAGGGCTTCAAATATCGACAAAATATGTGATTAGAAAAGTCACGTAAATTTCTCGGTAAAGCGAAATTATCATTCTGTGATATTTTCACTATAAATGTCACATTTACATTTTTCTTGCCTCACTACAACGTTTTGAATGTTGGTGGACGAGAACATTTTCTAGAGAAAATTTCTGTAGACACTGCCTCAAAATGATCAGCAATTGCATCGTTGAGCACGATCAAAAATATACTATTTTATACGATAATAAATCAAAACCAAAATCCCTTGATGGCTATGAATCAATTAATTAACAGAACGAAGAGCAAACTCACATACTGATGCCACATGTAGGTGCGTAACTTTCAGTAATAATTGATCTTTGAGTGGCTGCTGCTAGAATTGCATGCTGAACTCGTTCCATAAGAGGTCAGTGACGTGGAGTATGGGTAGAATGAAAAAACGATTAATTGCCCACTTTATTCAGAGCTACGTACATTTTTCTTCGTAGCTCAACCTGCAAATGATTGAAAGATAAAACGCAAACGCTCAACTAAAGATAATTTGATGAATGTGTTATTCTTGTCCATGTTAAGGTTTGTTTCTTCGAGTCATGTTAACTTTCTGTACGTGATTGGTTTTGAGAGAAAAAAAATAATAGAAGCTCTGCATCATGTGTCAGTTAAAGAAAATGAATTATTAAGAAAAAAACATTTTTTTTCCAGCAGTGATCGCTGGCCGTATAAAAACTCGCACAAAAAAAACGAGAGTTAATTACAAAAGAATTTATATCCTTTAGTTATTCATTTTGTAAACACACCTCAAAATATTATAATGGTCAACTAGCGTGGTGGAAGAAAAGTAAAATGAAACTACTTTCTATGCACATCTGTGCATAAAAAGTAAAGGTCAAATTCCCAAGTAAGGGAGTTAATGGTTAAAGGACTCTCCAAATGCTGGAAATTAAAGTGATTGTCTTCCAATATCGCGAACTACTATAAAAGAGACGGAATATTTGCTACAGCTTAATAGGGTTGTTAAGTCCGTTAGCCATTGTCATTGAGTTTTTTAACCACTGTCATCAAGTCCTTAACTTTATCGTATAGTCCTTTAACCACTGTGATCAATTCCTTTAACCCTTTTCGTAGAGTCCTTTAACCACTGTCATCAATTCCTTTAACCCTTATCGTAGAGTCCTTTAACTACTGTCGTAAAGTTCTTTAACCTATGTCATGAAGTCCTTTAACCATTAACTCTATGGCAGGACTGTACAGCGACGCTCTCTCTGTGGAGACTGCAAGCTACGTTCTGCTCGCGATGCTCACCTCTGATGTTCCTGATCCCCAGGGGAGAAGTTTGTTAATTGTCAAGTGGATATCGTCTCGGAGGAATGGTCAAGGAGGCTTTGTCTCCACTCAAGTAAGGGTGTTAATAGTTATCAACCGGAATGCGAACAACTTACTCATGAAATTTTTGCACGTAATATGTAAAGTTGTCGACTAAAAGTCTATTCTCTTAAGTCTGTACACTAATTACTAGCCTTAAAACACAAAGCCTACGTGCCTTTTACACAATACTTACTCAAAGTACTGTCAAAACATTGTGAAAATTACCCAGAGCTTAATTTTTAAGTATTTAGAAGAAGTTGATTATGACGACCATGTGGAATACCGTTTCCGTGGATCTTGGCTAATGTAGTATTTCATGCGTGGAGGACCACAGCTTTTTTTAACAAGCTTACGTTTGTTGTTTTACAGGACACCGTACTTGCTCTCCAAGCTCTCGCGTTATATGCGAGTTCTGTATTCCAAGGGCCTCAGAACCTCATCGTCACCGTCACCGGAGACAGTCTGAACGAAGAGTTCCAGGTGGGTTGTCATTTCCTGTAGGGTGTACGGCAATATTATGAAGACGAGATCTCACCATTTCAGGTTCGTTTGTTTTCTTAGAAGCTCTTTGTTTTCTTGGAAACTCTTTGTTTTCTTGAAAACTCTGTGCTCTCTTGAAAACTCTTTGTTTTATTGAAAACTCTTTGTTTTCTTGAAAACTCTTTGTTTTCTTGAAAACTCTTTGTTTTCTTGGAAACTCTTTGTTTTCTTGAAAACTCTTTGTTTTCTTGAAAACTCTTTGTTTTCTTGAAAATTCTTTGTTTTCTTGAAAACTCTTTGTTAGCCAAAACTGTATACATCTGTTTGAGAAATCAAAAGGAAGAATTCATACATTTCTCCCTCCCGTGTCATTGTGGAAATTAGAGTTACCAGAACTGAATTGAATCCGCCAATTCCATTCTTTGAAAAACCTTTCAGAAGACTAACGTCCAGCCCAGCTACATTCCTGTACTCTTCTTCCTCACTCGGAATTTCTCTTATTATGCATTCTGTTTAGCAAGCAAGCTAATTCTTTCAACTAAGCCATGCTGACTTTCCGTCGCGAAGTAGGCAAATTCGTCCCGCCGAGATATCAGGCGATAGAGCTATAGCTCTGAAGCCTTACACTTACTACATTGTTGTCCTTAAGGCATTAACTGTTACTTTGTCTTTCATAACATTATGTAAATACTACGGGCACACAACTCAAAGCCAACACACCCATCATCCTAGCCCCAAAGTGAGCATAAACGCTTTTTCAGCATGAAACATTCATACAGGCGTACCAGATTCTCATGTTTCATTGGAGCTCAATTCATCGTGTTTATCTTTTACCCTTCTCAGGTATCTCCTTTATTTTTACCCGCTTCAATAAATACATAGGCGTTAGTTAATTCCAGCGCAGAGATCAAGCGTCCGCTAACTTCACGTAGGTCAACAGTTATTGTGTTTAGCCAGTTGTGCATCCTGGGGAAATTTATCCACGATTGTTTACGTTTTAAAATATTCTGTCAAATTCTATTCCTATGATTGTACCTGTAGTCGGTGTAATATTAATGTCAGTAATAATTTAAAATTAGATTTTCTGCCCTCCAAACGGCCATGATAAGGACATCTGTAGTCGATCTTCGTCGCTGTAGGTGTTAAACTCATGGGACGTTCTTTGTGTAACCAATACTGTACATTCGGGCTTAGTCATCGTATGTCGAGTAGTAATGTTTGCGTTAACGAACTTTCTATCTGTCAATAACGTCATGTATTTTCAGTTTTAACTGACACAGTGCTGTATTTCAATTAGTTTTATGGTGGTGATGAGTGGCTATTTTTCATTGTTTTTTTCCACATTTACTTCCCGTCATATCATGTCTCTGAGATTCCTCATACTAATGCTAGAGTATTTTGTAAATTTAGCGATCTACTTCGCTATTTTACGGCAGATATTTTCTGATCAGGTTACGAGTAGCAACAAACTGGTGTCGCAGCGCGCTGATGTGGACGTCGTCCCCAATAACGTCACCGTGGACTTAGTGGGTTCGGGCTGTGCGTTGGTGCAGGTACGTTTTGTGTTAGAAATTGTGCAGTACTCGTATGAGTTGTCCTCGAATTTGGAGGAATAATTACGTATAAATCTTAATAAAATCTAATGAAATCTTGTGCATGATTTTCGTGCAAGATGATGAAAATTAACGAGCTCCACAGAAATAAAGTAAAGTCTGAATGAAATACCAGGCATAAAAAAACTACACTTATATTTAAACTGAACTTTTTTTCGGACAAAAAGTATTAATTACTCGAATTTTTGGAAGCTATGGTTGACGCACGGAAAGGTTTCTCCGGTTACTGATAATTAAAGATTAAGGATACAATTTTTGGATTAACAAAAAAGGGAATAGAGCATTTATAATGAAATATTTCAGAAGAAAAGGAAAGGACCTTCACGTTTTTTCCATTTTTATTTTACGTTGTAGACAAGATCATACATTACTTCCTTCCTAGCCTAAATCACACGACCTTGGTCATCTCAAATTTTTTATTGTATTCCTTGAAGAATTTTCCTAGATGCATTTTTCTACAGAAGCATTTCAGAGTTACTGTTGGGGAAGAGGGGGCAGAAAGGCTTGGTGCAGTCTCTGGAATAAGTCATACAAAAAATCTTCTCGTTAACATCAGACTTTGAGTAGGGTCATGTTGCTATACCATTAAATAAGAGAAAAATCCTTCAATTGCAAAGTCGTGTCCTGATTTTCACCACATGTGCAGTCCTGCTAGACAGTAAACGGTAGCACATTTGCATGCTCCATCCAAGATCAAATTTGTTCATAATATTTGTCATAACTTTTCTCTCACATGCATTTTCTGACAAACTTCGGCATATGCTGACCTCTTTGAGTTTCAATCCCTGCCTCGACTGTTCGAGGATGCAAGAAGTTCATGGGTGAATTTTTAAAATACCATCTTCTTTTCAATATTATAACTGCTTTGCTTCGCATGGATTACTCTTTAAAGATTTCATGGGTTTAATTTTTGCTTAATTGTGAAGGCTGTGGTGCGCTACAACGTACCAGACCCCGACGTGAGCGAAGTGTTCGCGCTGAGCGTCTCCACCAACATCGACTACAGGAACACCAGGTGTTCAGCTCACACTATCGAGATCTGTGCCACGTACCTCCTCAACGACGGAGAGTCTAACATGGGCATCATTGAAACAAACCTGGTTTCGGGCTATGTCCCACAAATTGAGGACTTGGAACGCATTGTTCAAGATGTCACAGGCTCCATTAAGAGATACGAAGTTGAAAACGGTAAAGTGCAGCTGTACATTGATCAGTTCACAGATACGGAAACTTGCATAGAGTTTACGGCCTACCAAGAGACAAAGGTCGAAGATGTCAAACCAGGCACAGTGAGGATCTACGATTACTACGAGCCGGACTTCTTCATTAGCGAGGTGAGATTGTTATTAATTTTGACATGTTAGAAATTTGACAGTGTTTTTTTGCGAATGTTCGAACTTTTATTGTGTCAAGGCGCATTTCTTCAGGAACTTTTTAATGTTTTATGCTCTAGCTCACGGTAATTAAAAAGAAAAGGTTCTAAAGGCAGCAGTTTAAAAATGTTTTCAAGTTGATGATCAGCAATGAAGCCTGTCGTCATGCGTAGAATCACGTGAATATAGAACTCAAATTGATACGTTAATTAAGATATCCAATTTTCTCTATGAATATTATGCAAAACATATTTGAAGAACCAAGTGAGATGAAAAAACTTTGTTTGGTATTTAATGGAAAAAATCTTTTTAACTTGCTAGTTTATCTGCCAAGAAACAGCAAAGTTTCGAAGCATGAAACTCAGCATGGAAACTGTTGTATTTACTTTTAACTTAAAATAAGACTTTTGTACGATGGGTAATCCTGTAGATTAGTTTGGTTATGAGTATAAGTAACACAAGTAAATCTTAGTCAAATTAATTCAAACGGATGTATTTGAATCCTCGAAAATGAAATGCGTGGCGCTTTTTAAAAATTGAAAAACGGTGTGGTATGAGGCGCCTAACACATTCATTGCTTCTCCCAGGTAAGGACAATTTAAAGTTAACATAATAATATTTACTTATGAACGTAATCTTGATGATATAACCTACATATGTGGCCATGCAGTACGTGTTATGGATATCTGGTGAGTTTTGCTTTCAAGGAAGACTTTTCATGTTGTTTCTCTATTTTAAACCTGTAAGTTATATACGCCACACGAATGAATTTTTTTCCTCAGTTGTGTTATTTTCAAAATGATTCAAAGTCTCTCAGCGCTTTTACGTCAAAGACTGATGATTAACGCAAACAAATTTGTGGACCAAACAATCAAATTTCGAATAAGACATTGGAAATTAAAAAAAAGATTGAATTTTGACTCTTTGCGCATCTTCTTTTCATCTGTCATTCTGGAAGAAATGCGGTGATGTGGCATGCTTTATAGTCGTCTTATCTAAGTTTTTTTCTTTAACAGACGTTCACATTCAACCAAAGAACTTGCAAAAATTAGTATCCGGTGACAGCGTCAGTGAATCTAAGAAAGTGACCACCGGAAAGTGTACGCGAGCCACAACCGAAGGAACTGTTCGGAATGGCATCTTCAGCTCGTCTGCAGCTCGTAAAGGCTACATTTCTTAAAAACATTATTGTTTAAAATCTGGAGATCGGTTTAGTCATGGTTTTAAAAAAAATTTTTTTCGATGAATAACCGGGAATGTATTAATGCGGAAGAAGGTATTTTCACACGAGTAAATAATATGAGCACACACTTGCACTCTTGTTTGTTTCTACTTTCTACTTTATGAAAGGTAGTATCTGATGCACTGCACACATTTGATGCGTCAAATGTTATTAAGTTTTTTCGTCGGAAGTTTTTTAACTAGTTTGACTTATGGACACTTACATAGCTAACGCTAATAGCAACACCTGTCTCTGCGAATGGTGATGAGTGACCTAAATTGTCTTTTTTCCTTGTATAAGGAGCTAAATTTAATAAAGTAACTACTGCTAAAATGTGACCTCACTTTATTTCCCCAACTCTTAAAATTCTCGTTGAGTTTTATGTACTTAGAAGTTGAAAATGCTAATTGTTCAGCATAGGGCAAAATATCTTGAAAATTTAAAGAATAGTTAAATTTAAATAACCAACAGAATGGTTTACAATTATCTCAGTCTTTTAAAATTTTTACTGAGCGTTGAAAGATAAAGATCAAGAAAGAATTTGAAAATTTCAACTACCATTGCTATTGGTTGACTGCCTTATGTCTACCCTTACTTACTTGCACCTGAGATAGGCTGCTCCGCCAATTGCAATTGATGCTGCTGCAGGACCATTTGATTGCAGGTGGTTGTTGAACGTTTCAGAGCATTGGACTCCTAGACAAACTGCACCAAAATACAAAGTCACAAAATTCTGACGCTAATATTATAAAATTGACCACCACTTCATTTACGTGTCTAATCGACAGCAGAACAAAACTGCCACCAGTTTCTTTCACTAGCGACCTCAAGACAGTAGTTACAAGTAGAAACTTTGCTCAATTTACGTCCAATTGGTATTCAGTTTGAGAGTCTGGGACTCTTGATTGCTTTCAGCGGAAAAATTTTCAAACTTTTAACACCGTTTAACGATGCTCGATTCGTCTTCCCACTTTGATATTGCTCATTCAAAGTTCGAGCTTCATGTCACGCAATTGTACAGTACATTTAATTTTGATCAGCGTGTAGCACTACAGGTTGTGACGGGATTTGAAACTGGGCAAAATAGTCAATCTGCGTCTATGTCGTGTGCTCATTTACTTTTTATTTCTCAAAACTTGTAAATATGCATCTATCACTTCTAAATGGCATCTTTTTCAACGTCAGAGTCACAAGAACTTTCAACAATAATAATTCTTATTCTGGAAATTAAAATACGTGATACTGCTTTTCATCTCATTGAAGTACAGAACAGTTTAATTTACAACATTCAGAATTGGTACTGGAAAAATTCCCTTTTAAATATCTAGATATATGTACAAGCAAGCAAGCAAAAAATTTGAAATCATGAAGCATGCGAGAGAATGTATCAATTCCATGGCAAAAAAACAAAATTACCTCTCAGTACCACGTCTGCGTGACAGAAAGGAACTGTCGCATGGCACTAAGAGCTCCATCCAATGATATGTAAGTGAATAATTGCTCTTGATTAGAGGAAAGCATGCAAAAAGTTTACTGAAAGCCTAATTGAAAACTCGGTCCTGTGTAGTTCGAATACTCAAGAGTTCTTTCCTCAGCGTGCATCTTAATGTAATCAGATTTGAGTGATAAACCGTATTTTATTCTGTCGTGTCGCAAGCAGGCAGGAGGCTAAAATTCTGTGCATCTAATATGAATTAGGCGTGTCTAATGGCCTGAAAACATTTTTCTTGGCTGGGCATACGTCTATGAGCGAGCGCCAGAGGATGGACAGGATTTTATGACGAGGTAATAAAGAAAGAACCACACTCTCGCTCCTCAGCTTCGAACAGGCAGTGGAGACCTCTACAAAAACGAGAGCCATAATATCGCCAATCATAAAGGTATTGGAGAACGAACTACCTCTGTTCCCTTTTTCGACCCTTGTGATTGTACAAGGCGGTTGCCTCATCCCTTACTCGCCTCCTCCTTGGTCGTACTCTCCTTTTGGGAGTCTTACAATGAGAACATTAGAAGTCACTTAGGATCCGGTCTTGAGACAGAGCGGACGGGGCGAGAGACGCCCCACTCTTGGGGCGTCTCCCCAAGAGTGGGGGTGAGGCGCCCCAAGAGTGGGGGTGAGGTGAGGGACTGAATGAGAATGGAATTACTATCAGATGTGAGGAGTCGTTTAAAACATTTAAACACAAAGAAGTGGTATAATGAGTTATGTTCTTGAACAACATCCTATGTAGGAAGCAAGGGAAATTTAAGGGGTAAAAAGGGGTTTAGGCATGTGCGCGAAAGAATACACGGCCTGCGCGAGGGTTCTGACCTGTACATGGTGCACGGTTAAGAAGGATGTCAGTAAAAGATGTCAGTAAAGGTTTAGCTTCTTGTAATAATTAGTATTTTGCTGTTGATCTTTAATACGTCAGGAAACGAATCATCATATTTTCAGTTGGAACTCATATTAAATGGGATTCTGTTGTCTACACACTGTAAATTAAAAGGTTAATGAATAATTTCAATTTAGTATTGTTAATCAACTGTTACATTACAGGGAATAAAAGCTTAAGAGGAATAGACAATTCAAAGTTGTTCATTGTTCTCAGGAGGGTGGTATTGTCAGAAAACAAGTTCCTATCACACAAGCTTAGGCTAAAATGCAACCTCACCTCTCCACCCAAATGAGCACACTCACTCACTCACCTGATAGATAGCGAATATATTCAAGACCAAACCATTCATTTCGGTAATATTGTTATTTCTATTTTCCATTTTGTTTCTACTATTATTTTGATTCGGACACTATAGGTCTGCAAAACGGGATTTTTTCATCTAGCAATAAATCCAGCGAAAGGGACCTACAATTTATTGTAGAAATGTACAGCCATTCTGTCATCAGCTGTAGCTTAACAGACACAAAAATTTTATTTCATTCGTAAGAAAAAGAATAACTGGAATGTGAGCTTCCAAAATGATCAATTTGTACATATTCTCCACCTATCATAAAATGAGGTGCCTCTTCTACATGTGTAACTTATAAGGTTATACAAGTTCCTATGATACGATGATTTTTCTACATACACACATACATTTACCAGGCTTCTCCTCCTTATGGAAGGGTAGCCGACAGCAGGCCACAATCATCATTCATAGTCACTAGAACGCGAGAGAGGCAGCACTGGCCGCGCCAGAACTGCCAGGATCAGCAGCAGCCCAGCACAACCACCTTCCACAGTCATGCCCGACAACCATAACTGGTTTACCCCGACTGCTTCATTGAGTGCAGCCCCTCCCCCCGCACAGGACAGGTCAACCCCATCACACGCGGGCAGGCTTCCAGTACAGCGTCAAAAAAATGAAGTTCCCTTCTTATGCACTGCTTCCACTCACTTCTGTCCGCAGTCACCCCTCTCGGCACGTCCACAGTCAAACCCCTCTCATACAAAGCATGTTTCACCCCATCCATCCAACTCATCCGTGGTCTACCTGGCGCTCTAATACCACTCACTTCCGAAGTATAAATCTTTTTCAACAGCCGCTCAACATTCATTCTTTGAACATGCCCAAACCATCCAAGCACTCTTTCATCCACCCGCCTGCTCAACTTTTTGATAACACCCAGCTGTCCCCTAACCAACTCATTCCTGATCCTATCTCTTCTTGTTACTCCATACATGCTCCTCAAACACCACATCTCAAACACATCCAGCTTCCTCCTCTCAGCTGCTCTCAAACCCCAAGACTCTGCTCCATACAACAAAACTGGCACGATCATGCTTTCATACAGTCCCCTCTTAGCATTCATACTCAAACTCCTGCATTCAAAAACTTTCCTCATTGCACCCAATGTCTTACAGCCTTCACTCACTCGATGTCTCACTTCTACTTCCATACTATCCTTAACAGCCACATCCGACCCGAGGTTCCTAAAATGCTCTACCTCTTCTAACACTTCACCATTCTTCCTCACATCCAAAGTTCCAAACACTCCACCTCTTGAACATCTCATAACCTTACTTTTATTCACATTTATCCTCAGTACGCCTTTCGCACACTCTACCAAACTCTGCAACCAGTCTCCTCAGTTTTTCCTCTGAATCAGCCACAAGCGCTGTATCATTTGCAAACAACAGCTGACACACTTCCCAGTACACACCATTTCGTCCCACCAACTGCGCACCTTTTCCCAACACTCTGGCATTCATTTCCCTCACCACACCATCCATAAACAAATTAAACAACCACGGCGACATCACACATCCCTGTCTCACACCTGTCATAACTAGGAACCACTCACTCACCTCATTCCCTACTCTCACACATGCTCTGCTGTCAATGTAGAAACTCTTGATCGTATTCAACAGTCTCCCACCCACTCCATACAAGCTTACAACTTACCATAAAGCCTCACAGTCTACTCTGTCATACGCCTTCTCTAGATCCATAAATGCACAATTTACATCTTTTCCTTTGCCAAGTATATCGTATAAGATTTTTGATTTTTCGTATAAGATTTTTGATTTTTGATATATCCACAAAGTACATTGAAATTATTCCGTGCTGCTTGTTAGATTAGGCTAAGTGTATCCATGGGATAAACACTTTTGTTTCTTAATATTTTCTAGATACCTTTTGTAGCGACGGTACTGCAATGAACTACGGTATGTTCTTGTGGTCCATGTATTTTCAAGGGCGGTAAAGTATTTCATCCATTTTTTCCAATTCCTGTTTTTAAGGCTGAAAAAATCTTCGGCATACCTAGTCTTCAAGTTGTAAAACTCATTTTTTCTCTCATTAAGGTGTAACTTCCAGGTGGCTCAAATTTAGGAGATCTCAAAATGACATTGTATGAAAAAATTGAATGCCTAGCAGCCAAATAAAAGAACAATGCTCTAGTCTTTAACTAATCGTCGGTCAAGATAGAACTAAATAAATGTTTCTTAGTTATTCTCATTTAATATTACTGATAAATTAAATATGTGGTTTCCTGTCTTCTTTCATCCAGATTACAGAAATAATCAATTGTCGTACTTTCATTGTAAAATGTCAGACAGGAACTGCTAAGTGTATTTCACAATTTTGAGCGTTGAAACAAGTTTCTAATTTTGCGCATCTTCCTGAGGGCAACAAAGTTCAGACGTCACTAGAATTCTACACGACTCGTACAATAACATGTGCATCAATTCAGTAAGTTATTTATCTTGCTTGAATCAATCACTTGATAATTCTCTTCAAGGGAATTTTCAGTCCATTCAATTCGCTTTATTTTTGTTGGAATTGGATCTGGATTTTCTTTCTGGGATGTAAGTAGAAATGAATCAAAAGTATGAGTAGAGAGGCTATTATCGCACTCATCAGTCTTAGAACATCATTTGATAACAGTTATTGTTGTTTATTTCAACATTTAATAAAAAGCAATTGTCTTTATTAATTTCTTTGTATTGTTCTACAGAAAAGTTAGAAAATCACTGTTTATCATGTTAATAGTTTTGATAGTATGCCTCCAAATTCCTAAGAAGTTTTGGCTTTGTAAGCTAAAACATGCAAGTGTTAGCTAGTACAGTGCACTGCAACGAAAGCGTTTACCCATTTACTTCTTGAGTTTTTAGAGGTGAGAAGCTCCGACCAACATACATTCTTCAATAGATATGGAAATAGGGACGGGATTGTACAGTAATTGCATATTCAGAAACATTGCTTTATGGAAGCGAGCTCCTCCAACACAGCACAGCCATTTGATTCGCATCGTATCTGTGAGTTTCGAAATGGACCAATGTGTCATGCCATGTTTCTCACTTACAGTGAGTTTAGAAGATTCGTTTCTGGCATTCAACAAGTTGATCCCTGAGATTCATTCAAAAATAACGTCTAAAATCTTCACACGATAAAAGAGTTAGTTTCTAGTAGAATATCTTATTGAATGTATGGATGATATCTAATGTACTCTTCTTTAGCTAAGTGACGATTTAAAAGCCCTTTTTGTGCAACACTTCGGTCAGAGCCATTGGGCTTTCAAACTGGATCACAAACAAGTAATCCAACTTAATTCATGTAATGTGCATAAAAAGAGTTTCTTACACCTTTACAGAGATGGTAGCTTCTATAAGTTTGAATGTTATTTTATCATTCGTATGGAATTGCGCGTCACTCTCCGATTTTTTAGCCATGATCATCAGACAGTTATCAACAAGCAGTAGCATTTTTACTTTCGTTTTTCTTTCCAATCAGCTTGAGTTACAGAAGAAGTGTAATATTTGTTTTGTTGAGCATTTTCTTCACCGATATAACAGTCGCCTGCTTATTTTGACGATGATTTATTTCATTCCAAATTTCTCCCAAAGACTCGACACCAATTTATTTGGAATTCAAATGGTGCATAAACCACTTTCAATCACTTTTATGCATGGGTTAATAAAGCCAATCAAATTTACGCCAGCTTCAGCAATCGTACGTCGTGTGCTGTAATCGATTAATTTATGGTTTCAAGAACCCATTTAAGAGCTATCGAACAAATTAATTTAGGAACAATAAATTTTTTTTCATGGGGATTTACGAACGAGACTAAGCGACCGTGACCACAGAGAGTCTTAACTTGTCATTAAAAATAACGCTCATGACTGAGGAATCGAGACATCCTGCAAGTAACATCATCATTAATACACAAGGTGGTTTAAGATTCCCTACCTCCAACAAAAGTGATTTCAAGAGAACGAAGAGAAGGGACCATTTAGTATGAACTGAAAACAACGGAAATTTATTCACAAGGTGTTTCCACACAAGATACCTCAGAGTATACAAAAAGCACGTTAGGGATGAAAAGAAGGAATGATAAAGAAGAGACAGCAAAGAAGGAATGGAAATAGAAAATAGCAAAGTGAGCTCGGAAGGTGGGAGTCCTGAAGACCTTATCTATTGCTGTGGTAACCTGACAATATCTTCCGTGGTAAACAAAAAAACTAACATCGGCATCTACTGATGCTTTATTTCCAATTCAAGCCTGATACATATCACCTTGTACATTGGTTTTTCAAATGCCTTATAACTAACACCAGGACGCCATGACGCTTTTTCCCCGGTCAAGACCGGTACCCATTTCTGACACCTGGGTAGAGTGGGGCATTGTGCTTAGAATTTTTCCTTCTATACCCAACGGAGAAAATCGCCACCAGCGCCAGGTAAGCCAGTCCCCATAGCATAGGAAAGACAAACCTTGCCAACATAAACCTATTTTATGCCCCCTGAGGAGTCTCCTGTTCATTCATAAATATAAATAAGAAACACATGTCATTGAGCCTGCAAAAGTTTCAGCTCACTATTAATCTTCATGACCTGAATTACGTGTTGGGTCACAAATAAAATGCCAAAAAGAACGTCGTGGAAGAACTAAGAAAAACATAGAATTTTTAATAAAAAGCATGCAAACCATTTGAGTTGGCTATTTGTGAAAAATGTTTTGCTACGTCAGAATATTGTTTAAAGGATACTGATTGAAAAGAATTAAATATCATTACACGAAAATCGTGACAACTTCATGTTCTTTTTATATGCAGCAAATATTGCTGATTTAAAATGCAGTAGGAAATTAGTTCGGAAGTTTCACCATGTTTATTCTATTATAGATAAGAGAATGATAAGTGAGATGAAAATATTTATCGAAAGATAATGGAAAGACTGACCAGCATATATCCTATTGGCGAAGACGACGTATGCGCGTCACAGTGTTCAGAATGAACCTAAAACACTTGAACACTCAAACAATTAGATGTGTCTCTTGTTGCTTGAAATTCTACTGCAATATTGATGAACAGGATTCCGAATGAGCTAAGTCCATCAACGAATATTTTCGTATTTTCGTAATCAACGATTTTCTTGGGCATCTCATTGAGAAGTTTTTCGTTTTTCTTTTGACACTACACAAGTTTTTAACTGACGAAATCATTTGTTAGGGGAAAGAAAAGTTATCTTTATTATCTTGCGTGCAGGTTTAATTCAAGTACTAGTTACATATTTGAAACATGTACTGACGAACAAGTGTGCAAACACTCTTAAATGGAATCAGACTCTGAAAGTACAATAATTATTCTTCCACACAATTCAAAGCTCACAAGCATTCCAAATGTAAATGCCGATCAATAAGTGGAGATACACAGCAAAGAAACTCACATGAAACCTCAAATCTGACAAAAAAATAAAAGAAATTAGTAATTAAAGTGTGCAACTACCTACTCGAAAATTTTTTTTTGTTCAGAGCAAAGCCAAACATGGGAAAAATTTTAACTTCATCCCACTCAAGGGCTGAAAATGCATTAAAGTGCGATTTAAATTTCAAGAACATCCACATGTTCTACATGAATTCTTGGAAATATCGTTGGATAAACTATAACAAGCATGAATTCTGTGAGTAGCGTTGTGATGGTAACGTGATTTTCATTTTAACTTTTCACAATCAAAACGTTCATGAAATCATTTATCTTTAAAAAAAAATTTATATATATATCTTGACGGTGTACGTCCGTAGCGAAGTGCGTTGAGGTGCATAAATACCATATACTGAAAAATCATAAAATCAAGATTACTGCTGCACTGAGTTGCTGACAAGGTCACCGGTTGTTTCTACACTTCCTGGAGTTCTTAATTTCCCTAAACTATTTTTGCGTAATTTTTAGTCATTGCCAAAGTCTCCGCTAAAACTACCAACTAATATTGGTATCCAGTCTTTACATCCTCAGGTATTATTAATGTGTCATGACCAAGACTGCGATAGAAGTCGCTCATGGTGTCAGCTGCGCAGCGCGGCGTCCAGTTGTACGCCAACAAATTCTTTTATCTTTGAATCTGAATCTTGCCAGGACCAATTCATCTGAAGATCCGGGCCTTATGAACAGTAACGTCGCTTGAACTGGTATACCTGTAAAAAAATTCAAAGACTGTATTCTAATCCATCGATGTTCTTAGTTTGCAACGAGCATTTGAGAATTTGTCAAAAATATCTAAGGTAAATTTGATGTAAAAGAGTCAAATTATCCACAATATCAAAGACTGTGAACTAGAAAATATTCATGAAGAAAAGATTCGTTTCCTCAAATCATGGGGCCTAGCCGATGGGCGAGAAAATGGTAGAATGTGAAAAAATTATGGCTTCACTCATTATTTTTACAGTAGAGATAATTTTTGGTGATGATTGTGTAGAAACAAGTATTTATTAAAAATAACATTTCATCAGTATAAATACTTCAATATTTTCCATGATCGAGCGAAGCATGAACTGAAACTCTTACCTCGTTAACGTAGAATTCTGGTTCGTAGTAATCGTAGACCCTGACCGTGCCAGGAGATGTCATTTCGACCTCAGCTTCCTCGTAAGCAACAAACTGGACACAAATTTGCGAGTCAGCAAACTTGTCGATGTAGAAAATCACTTGACTGCCGTCCAAGTCATAGCGCTTGATGACGCCAGTGACGTCACTCACGATGCGATCTAGGCTCTTAGTGTCAGGGAGGTAGCCCGACACAAGGTTCACCTCGATGATGCCCATATTGGACTCTACGTTGGCAGCGCTGTACGTGGCGCAGACCTCGATGACGTTGGTCTGACAGACTGCTGCGTTGTAGTCGATGCTTGTGGAGACGCTCACGGAGAACACTCTACTGAGATCAGGGTCGGGGACGTTGTACCGCACGACACCCTGAGCACAGATATGGGGGCAGTTTTTGAGGAGAAATTAGCCTATAGCACACTGCACCTCAAATTTTTCAAGTCTGCTACTATAGTTAAAAAAACGCAGCAAATGCAAACACTAGTTAAATGTGGAATAATACAATATAAGCTCTCGTCAATATTTTATGATAAACAGTATTTGGCTTCTAATAAGTATTAATTTATTTACGCGTGCGAAGATTTTAGTTATTTATGTTATTATAATATAACACACGCTATAACATACAGTAGTTATAATTTATAGCCTTTTAATTTAATCATGTTCACAAAAGGTGGGCAGTGGCTTTTTTCTCCGATATAATGCAACTTTCAGTGATATTTTCCTGTAAAAGACACTTTTCCATGCTTCATCCAGTCTTCTTGAGGCTTGGATGAAAAACTTAGACTTGATGTTGGGTGGGTCTAGTCTAGAGAATGGATCGACTGAACGGTATAGATACATTGCATCATTTTACTAAATCAAACATCAGGCAAACAATTCTTGCGACGCTTAAACTGAACCAATGAAAAAACTTTTCTGCCTGGATAGGGGACATTAACTCAGCCATCACCTGAGACTCTCAAACTAACAGACATTTAATTCGTGCTCTTTCGAACAGAAATTTTTTGTTCAGTCATTCTTCATTCACTCATTTTTAAAGATTGTCGTTCATTGATTTTGCAAACTAACACTCTTTCATTTGGCAAAAAAATTTTCTCCTCCATTTTCCAGGTACTTTCCCTTCCGAAAACGAGACGAGGGGGCAGTTTCCTCTGACCATACTTCCTTGATCCTCACTCCACCTTTATCTCAGGCCAAATAGTTTCTAGCCTTCCAGTTTAGCCCTCCATTGTGAATAGGGTGCAATGAATCATTAAGGTTTATTGTCCTTATCATACGCATTTCATACGCGTATGGCAATCTTCCAGGCTGATCTACAATGAATCAAATAAACCACCTGGAGCGACTCAGTACAATCGCAAAAGGCAGAACAAATAATTCCCTTGGAATACTAAAATGCAAATGAGATGCAATGGACATGCATAAAGCAGTCTAGAAACCTTTGCTACTCAGTTCAAATTGGCCTGTTGCACAGTTTCCCAATCTGTCTGATAACACACATCGTATGTACGTACGCCAAGGGAAATGTTACTTGGTTTCAATGCTTAGGATAAAAGTTCATGTGTGAACTGATTAGTTTTAGTTTACATTAATGTTAGGATGAATTGTGAAACAGTCTGATGAATAAATTGTTATTCATCCTCAAGTTTTCGTTTATGTCTGTGAGAAGTAGTTTCTATAGACGGTCTCTAACTTATTTAGCATTTGTTAGCATGGTACTTGTAGCTCACCCACTGGAGTGAATGTTTCATTTTTCACCTTCCTTTGGCAAAATTCAGCCTTTAATTCGACGCGTCTTATAGATGAGCAGTTTTGAAAGAACAAGAAGGATTAAAGAAATATTTGCGCCGAAACAAACCTCAACGAAAATGCAGCCTTCGCCGGAAAACTCGACATCGATCTGGGCAGGCAGGGGCTCCACGTCAAATCTCTGCAGCAGTAGCTTGTTGTCCTCGGTCACCTGACATGAAAACACATTTTCTTATTCCATCAAGTTTTCGATGAAACACATCACTACATGGGATGCGGCTATCTAGAGAGACGTCAAACCTCATGAGTGCAAATACGCAAAAAAAGTCTTTGCAATACTCGAAGGAATTCGTGAGTGGGATTCTTCTTCTAGACTCAATCCGATAAACAATTACACTCCGCAGCAGATGCGTAAAATTTCACTTACCTGAATGAAATAAATTGTCTTATTTAATTCTTTTCCCTTCTGAAAGGGGTTTGGGCAATAAAACCTACTAAATTACAGCATCAGGAGTACAGTAATTTTGAAGTGTGCATCTATAAAAGAATCCTTCACAAAGGCTTATGTTCGGGCGAGAAGCAAGTGTAAAATTTAATTCCTCTTCCTTGAGCTTCGGGTTCTTTTCAAAGCTATTAGTAGACGTAAGATGAACATGAAAAGAACATCTTCTAAATCACTTATGTGAAATTGTACAAAAGTATGTTTGAAATAAACACGTGTGTTGATTTCCTATTTTCAGACCATCTGCAATTTTTTAGATTACAAGTGAAAGTGCGGTGCCTAAATGCCTCGGGACGATTAATTCCTTAGCCCACAATTCCTCGCAAATTATCAGGTTCATCTATTCGCCATCAATTACCGATACGATGAAGCGTGGACTTTAGTTAAAATTGTAGCCACATCACGCGAATATGACATCGGATTTTGAAAAACAAAAATTAGAAAATAAAATTAAAAATGATTGAAAACGAGCACCTGATGTCCAGCGAGTAGCAACGCACACACAAGTGCAACACTAAATCTTGGTCGTGTGGGTCTCTCTCGCTATACCTAATTCTCAACTTGCAGTGAAGATTACTATATAACACGGTTCAATGTTCGCCCAATAGTGCTGACGGCTTCGCTGAAACACGTGCTGTTTGAAAGATGTTTCATTTCCGTCTGTAGATTCTTGTTTCCTTTCAACAAATCAGTAAGCTTGACATTCTTTGTCTTCGGAACTATTTATGGGAAATATCTACCGGAACAGGCCACCCAGCGGAAACAGGATTTTCTTAAAGTACATTCGAGATCAATTTTTTGGCCTATTCTGGAAGTGCACCATAAAGCACTATAAATTTTCGAAAGGAAAAATAACTTCGGATAAAACAGTTCCCATTGGTTAAAAAATAATGTTCTTTATCTTCCAAACCGTTTTGAAACAAAAAATCATGAAATGAAGATTCAATTACGTAGAAAGAAATAAATTTAGAGCAGAAGAATTTAATACGTCGGATATATGTACAATGTACGTTCTCAAGTGACCACACACGGTTTCTGAAATTTTTGAATTGTCGTGGCTCTTGCTTAGAGGATAACAGAATAAAATAAAAATGAAAAGCAGTTATTTATTTTGAAAAACAAAATCTTACAAAAATAAAACTAAGACGCCTAAAGTGCGAAAATTTCCATCGAAGTGTCTCATTATAATAATTATTGAAGCGTCTTTAGTTACTTTCATTTATCAATGAAGAGAGAATCTCATCCGTAAATTCGAATGTTGCCAGAAACAATTTTCTTGTGCGATTGTTCGAATCATTGAGATGTAAATCATAATGATGCTAACGTCTAAAGGAATTCTCCGCGAACTCATTCCAAACACTGTTTTCCTTTTAAAACCATGTGTGGAAGAATTTAAATTCTGAATTTACAAACAAAACTATAATATTTGTCTCCTCAGCATTTCTTGTGGAACATATTATGTGGAATGAGTTGCGAATTAAAACTTCCTGTGAAAAATATGATCAGTGGATGAGTACGTGATGTGCGTTTCACAAATCATCTTTACGATTTGACTTTTCCTTCGAATACGACTCTGCCACGACTTATCGTGTCACTGAAGCTCTCGGTCACGGACAATCAGCGTTCTGAAGTTACCTTACAAGATTCAAATACGACGCTGGACTCGAGCCGAGACCATCAATGAAAATGCAATTCCTTGAATTGCTAGCCTGGAAAGTCACAGCCCAATCAGTACCTATAGGTGCAAAACTGAATATGGAATTCAAAACTCAAATATCACGTGCTAGAAGATATTAGGTTTACGATGATAAAATCAATCTTTTCGTTCGAGAAAGTAATCAAATGACCTAGAGTAAGTGTTTTCTGAAGCACTTAAATTGGTGATAGGAAACATTGGCTTAACATCAAAATATTGCGGCCAAGTTATTGAGTTTTTTCAAATTCACAGAAACTCGAAAAGCGGTAGAGGTAAATTTAATTGATCTAAAAAAATATCTTCAACCCTTCCTGTGATACTACATATGACATCAAAACTCACCTGCAGTGTTTCCATGATATTATTACCGGTGAAACTGACAGCAGCGTCGAAAGGTTCGTCCGGCACGGGGCTCCCGAAAAGCGCTAGCGCCTGAAGACCTACCACAGTGTCCTACGAAGAACGAAAACAAACAATTTAGATCATGAAGATTAGGTTGTTCTACATAGTTTCAAACTAAAATAAAAAGAAGAACCAACGTAAAAATATACATTTTTATTTATTTCTTTTCTATGGCAAACGTTTCGGAATGTTTTAATTCCATCTTCAGTGCTGAAAAAAATACAAAAAGGTCAAAAAGATAAAAAACATCACACATACAGAAAGTTCTGTAGTTGAATTATCAGTAGGATTAAAGTTTTATAGATGTTTGCTTATTTTTTAACTTATATGAACTTTCCGTATTTTTGATGTTTTCTATCTTTTTGACCTTTTTGTATTTTTTTCAGCACTGAAGATGGAATTGAAACATTCTGAAACGTTTGCCATAGTAAAGAAATAAATAAAAATGTATATTTTTACGTTGGTTCTTCTTTTTATTTTACGCGTGAGATTCCCTAAGAATCGACCTATTGGAAATATAAAGTTTCAAACTAATGAAAGAGAAATGCTATAGTAAATGATGTAACAACATTTATTTTCATTCGATGTTGCGAAGCCTGCTCATAAAATGTAAATTGTCCTTACTTTTAACAGAAGTATTTAACTTCAGAAAAACTTCGCTACCCCAAAGGTTTACGTTTTTATAAACTCACGACATAAACAAAATAACTTGTAACAACTAACCTAACATATCCTAACCTTTCTTATCCTAACCTTTTCTATCCTAACCTTTACTGTCCTAACCTTTAACCTTTCCTATCCTAACCTTTAACCTTTCCTAACCTAACCTATCTAACCTATCCTAACCAAACCTATCCTGATAAATTGTCACACATATCAGTGCATGTAAAGGCGATCTTTTAATGTTACACTGAGGAATTCGGTATCCATGATACCGCAAACTCAGACGAAAGCGAAACAGATTTCAAACAAAGTAATATACATCCTATTTTTCATAAGAAGCGGACACCAAACAAATATGTATATTTAAGTATATGAATAAACACACAACGGTTATTATTAGGTAAGATGGAAGCATTTCTCATTTTTTAGGTCATTGATATACACCTTTAAAAAAGTGTAGGTGCAATGCATGAAGCACCAATTGCATCAACAACTTCAATGTCATGTAAATTGTCATTTTTTTTTATTAGTATAGGTTAAAAAAAAAAGGTATTAGAGTATTTCCTCATTAAAAGAGTGAAGAATTGAATGATAGCTTACAATAACATAGTGGGAATTTGTTAAATTTAGCTAACGCTAGTGGTAGCGGAAGTAGTAATGGAAATGATAGTAGTAGTAGTAATTGTAGAGGTTAAATATAATTTTGGTAATCACTATTTCATAATTTTTTTGTGAAAGCATAAGAAGGAAATTGGGAAAAACTTCTGTACAAATTGATGGGATGAAAAATATCACTTCGAAAAAATGTCATTGAAACTCTCAAGTTCCAGATGGAATATGAAGAGAGCGTCGAACATTCTTCTTTAAAACTTATTTCATGTTTTTAATGCAAAATTAACCAAACAAGGAAACGGTTAGCTTAGCATTAAAAAAGTGACCCGGACACTTAACAAGCAATACATGCAGTGATGTAGGAATTGAGAAAACAGCGCCAATTTTTACTCAAATTTCGTTGAACTAATCATGCATAACTTCACTCAACTCAACTCATGTCAATGATACTCAGCCACTCTCTACTATAAGAGAAAAAGGCTTGGTAAATACCTAAATAAATACTATGTCATTTTATACTGAATAATATTCTGTAAAACATCCATGATGAATTTGTAACAGTTTTGATGAAAATTATGACTATGTGATTAGAAATCTTTTACTTTAACTTTAGTGCGTGCTCGTGATTGGTGCCCGATGACTTGGAACTTATATATAAGCCCGTTCATGGGCCACTTGACTCGGTCCTGTTGCCATATTCCATTCTATTTCATGTTACCCTGTTCTACTGTACATTATCCCATCCTATCTATTTTGAGAATGCGATGGCCCCCACAAGCAATGCAGGGAAATCAGCTGGATGTATGTGTATGTCTTTCGCCATAGCTAACCTGGTCTCTAAATTTCTAAATTTGCAAATATTTAATATTTTTACTAAATCGTGTTTAAAATGAATAATAATGTAAACAAGAGGAAATACTTTTACCAAGAATATCTTACATCCAATTCATCGCGCGCAACAACAATAAAAACACCTCACAGCAACGATCCTTAAAATCATTTGTTAGACGTTAACCGGTTCTTCTAAACTCTAAACAGATTAGCCCACTTAGTAAATCTGGTACTAAGAATAAGGCATAGTAAAATTTGCAATAAAATGTTTCGATGTATTTTCCTCCAAAGTTGGTTGCGGTTAGGAGCAACTTTTGCCAGCTTTCGAATGAACTAAATCAGATGCGTTATAAATCTCACTTGAGTGGACACAAAGCCGCCTCGGCCATTCCGGCGAGACAAGATCCACTTGAGCACCCGCAGTTTGCGGCTCTGGGGGTCAGGGTAGTCGGAGGTGAGTATGGCCAGCAATACGTAGCTGGTCGTCTCCACCGACAGGGCATCGCTGTACCATCCTGCAGTGAAAAGATGGAGCTGAGAAAAGCAATTAAAGATGCTGCCGTTAGTTGCACTTATCAATATTGTTTAAATTTAAAATAAAAAATTTCATTAATGAAAATCGATCGAATAAAGGACGTGTAGTGTTCAAAAGCAGAGGTAAATAAATTTACAATAAATGATATAAATGTTATATTAATCATAGATTGACAAGAAAGTATAGAAAACTAACTCGTTTGACCATTGTTCCACCGGATGGCACGATGAAATGTCACGACTTAACAGCTTAATTGATAGCAAAACTTTGTGATACTGATGTGCGTCGGATGAATTGGATGAAATTGTATCACCATCTATTATTGTATTAGTCTATATAATTATCCTGTATAATCAATATCTATCTATTGTAAAAATCGATAATCTGTCTCTCTATTCTATCAATGTTAATTTATATAATTTATTATCTATATTTATCTGTAACTCGATAATCTAAATCTATCTAATTTAACAGTTTATAATCTGCTTCTCTCTATTCTATCAATCTACATAAATATCATCTATTATTCCAAATTGCCTGAAAGTTTCTGCATTTAAAAGATATGCAGTCTGAAATACAAATCTCATATAAGAAATTAAGATTCATATAAATCTACTTTCAAAAGCAATACGAGGAATGTAAATAGAATGCTTCCTTACTTAAAGATGGAGAGCTCTCTTTCATGTTTCTTCCTGTTGCTTCTACTATTGCCGTTGTGAAAGGTAAATCATTAAGAAAATTGATCTTCCCGTGGTCATATCTGAGAACTGATGTCGGAACAAAAAATGAACAGAACCAGCATCCAAACGTCACATTAGAAAGTTGAAAACATCGCTTTGAAAAGTTGAAACAGTGTGCGTTAGTTGCAATTGTTGTGCGATTTGGTAGCCAAAAGTGTCTGTCTTTCATGTTAAAACAAATTATAATTGATGTGTAAAAATCTGCGCTCCTCTAATTTCAAATTTCAAAAGCCAGAGTCAATTACTGTGGAAGGATGAATAAAATAGATTTTATTCGTCTCTGTCGCAAACCGGCAAGAGGCTTAAATTGGGTGTATCTAATATGAATTAGGTGTGTCCAATGGGTGTAGAAACATTTGGTCTCGACTTTTGCATACGTTTATAAGCGAGGGCCAGATAATGAACAATATCTTATGACGATGTAATAAAGCGTAAAACGCAGCTCGTCCCTCAGCGTTGGATAGGCCACACAAAAACTACGGCCGTGCGATCGCCGATCATGAATTCATTGGAGAGAAAACCACCACTCATTCTTTTCGACCTTTTTGATTAACTATGGCAACCGGGCAAAGTCTGAGTGACAGCTTAAAGTTGCCTCATTCCTTACTCGCTCTGTCCCCCTTTGGCCGTGGCTCGTTCAGTCTCTTAGAAGAAGAACATTAAATTTAGTATTCATAAAAATTGAGTCAGTGACTGCTGGTCGGTCAGCAGCATTATGAAAACGTCACTTGTTAGATAATGTTCGGGCGCCACTTGTTAGATAATGGGCATTAGTTTTGTTAGGCTGTCCTGTTCGGCGCCAATTGTTAGATAATTCTTTAGGCTGGTCCTTCTTGGGAGCCAGTGATAGATTATTTAGGTGGGCGAGTCCTGTTCGGCCCGATTTGATAATTCTTTAGGCTGGTCCTTCTTGGGAGCCAGTATTCTTCTAGGGGAAGATGGTACTCGGTTTATTTCCAGAGTTGATTTGCAGGAAAAAATATTAGTTGCAGAGGATTTCGATAGCAGATAAGGAGGTTCCGAAATTCCAGAGAGCGGACCGTTTCTTTTAGTCGCTCCCCCGAATTTCGGACAAGCCGGATTCAAGGGGGTTTGGGGAGTATCTATGATACTCTACTATGATACCGAGAAAAATCTCTCGGTATTCCGGCTCTTCCGGGGTTATTCCCAGAGCTTCTGCATATTGTTGCGCTCTTTGTACGCAATTCATCTTAACCGGTTTGTTCAAAGTTTGAGTATTAGGCGTAGTTCCTTTAGTACTGCTCCAACAGCGAATTCCTGTTGAGGCGGGAGATGCAGGTTTTTATTTTACCGACTTTGAAGAATGGTTGATTCTAGGCGTACTTCCTCTGCCGCAGCTTTGAGTTGAGCTTGATAATAGATGCAGTTTTCCCGAGTTTGGGTCGCTGAGTTCGGTTTGATTGAAGGTGCAGCTTTCCAGAGTTCAGGTCGCTAAGTTCGGTTTGATTGAAGATGCAGCTTTCCAGAGTTCAGGTCGCTGAGTTCGGGCGCCACTTATTAGATAATGGGTATTAGTTTTGTTAGGCTGTCCTGTTCGGCGCCAATTGTTAGATAATTCTTTGGCTGGTCCTTGTTGGGAGCCAGTGATAGATTATATAGGTGGGCGAGTCCAGTTCGGCCCGATTTGATGATTCTTTAGGCTGGTCCTTCTTGGGAGACAGGGATAGATTATTTAGGTGGGCGAGTCCTGTTCGGCCCGATTTGATAATTCTTTAGGGTGGTCCTTCTTGGGAGCCAGTATTCTTCTCGGGGAAGATAGTACTCGGTTTATTTCCAGAGTTTATTTGCAGGAAACAATATTAGTTGCAGAGGATTTCAAAAGCAGATAAGGAGGCTCCGAAATTCCAGAGAGCGGACCGTTTCTTTTAGTCGCTCCCCCGAATTTCGGACAAGCCGGATTCAAGGGGGTTTGGGGAGTATCTATGATACTCGAATTAAATTTCGACGAACATTATTTACAAAGATACGAGAATATCCATACTGGCGCGGGGCCCAACAGATAGACTTTGTCAACCTTCACGCATTGTGAGTGAGACGCTGGGTATCACAAAGTGTGAGACTAAAGTTCGAGGGCTCGGTTTCGATGGCTTAATGTCGAGGACTAAGATTCCAGGGGTCTGGTTTAAATTTTGTTGTAAGTTGATTAATAGTGGATTAGTATTCGTAGTGCAAAGTAATTCGTGTTTCAAGGTCTACCGCTTCATTGACAACTCGTTGGGAATGTATTGGGTCGTATGTTTTATGTGCTCCGCGCGTGCTCTCTCCCCGCTTCCGTTCTTGCTACCCCCCCCCCCCCTCCCTCTTTCCTATACAGTATATCTACAGTGATTTCGTGTCTTTTCTTTTCTTGTACCTCACACAACGCACCAACCAAACCAGATACACGCGCCTCGGTCAAAGCTACCAACGTGTCGTTCGGACAGAGTAAGTAGGGGTTGGACGGAAAGGCTAACGTTAACGCCCCAAAGCAACCCGTAATTTATAGGACCTCCTTAACTATGAACTTAAAACTTGAGGCCCCCCTCAGGACTCTGGTGGCAGAGCCTTTTTTATTTTTTATCTTTATAAATTTACAATTAAAGTACGAAAAACACTTACACACGAGTAAATTGGCTAGCAAACTTAATATTTCAAAAGTAACATAATCGATGTATACCTATTTGTAATAGGGTGTTCTCTGCATAGCGATCGTGTTATAAGAGATAATTTGAATGAGTTCCACCAGGTTCCGTCTCAAGAACACAGAAAAAACGATTAGGAAAATAGGTTATGGAGTCGAAAGCCTGTCTGTCGCCCGAACCTGGTTAGTACTCATGATAATTTTAATTTTGGCAGACGCGTTGTCGTTGTTATGTTAATGCTGTTTCATGCTTTACTTGTCCATATTGCATTATCATTATTTGTTTGTGTGGATGTGTGCTTTTCTTCGATCCTAGAGTTCCTTGCTAATGCAAATAATCAGGGAGAAACGTCTCGTGACAGTTGACGCATTTTGCAAATACGTGGAAAATACCTGAGTGACTCTCCAATCTCCAGTAGATTCCATCGGAGTTTTCTTCAGCTCGTGTGAAAAGGTCATCTATGACAGCATGGGTCTGATTTAGGCCTGCCAAGCTGAAAGAGTAGGCTTTCAGGGCGAGGAGGTAAACGTCATTTTCTCCAATGGCACCAGGATCGGTGGCGTCCTCGATGCAAGTTGTGGCTTGAGTGATCACAGGGAGATCAGAAGGAGCTCTTGCTTCCAGCATGGCGGCCATCACGTACGCCGTCAATGCTCCAGGAGCTGAGCCTTCACCTAAGCCGCCCTAAAAAATATAAACGTCAATGAATGGAAACCAGAAACAATATACGCAAAACTGAAGTGTGGAATTTTACGATAAAACGAGCATGGTTAGTACCTTTTTAACTTAAATTTGATGCAACTCCGATATTCAGCGTTAAATACAAATTTCATCATTTTTTAAAAAGTGAACAGAAACGTTATCTTCCAGAACTAAATCACGATCGAATGGTGGGCTCAACACTGCCCTCCAGCAAGGTTTATAAAGAGGGAATCTTTATTAATGATCTCTTTAACATAAAAGCCCTGTAGTGGAAATGACCTTTCAGCTTCTTTACCAAAGAGGAGGCAGTGAGTGAGTGAAGTACAAGCTCAATGAGTAAAAGAATTTCCTCTCTAAACTATTCTACTCGTCTCATGCACTTGGTAAAATTACTATAAGAGCTACAAGTGCACTTGTGAAAGTACTTCAAGTTCCCGACTGATCAAACCCTCCTTGTATCAAACCAATGTCTTTTTCGTCCACAGAGTGATCCATAACCCTCGCTCTAGAACTTCAGCTATAGGTTTTGTCTCGATTTGAGTTTGATGATGAATAAAATAATTATAACGGAATAATATGCAGTACTTCTCATTCCCTGTCAAATATCCACGTTGAGCTTGTGTCTTCTAATGTCGTAACATTGCGTTGATTATTTGAACAATGTTGTCAGTAGAATTTTTTTGTTTTCTATACGCGCATTCTCTAGCCAGTCATGGGACAAAAAGTGAGGAGTCTGTGGAGATGATGTTCAAGTTTTTGAAAAGGAAGAATCTATACAATATTCTGGTTGTTCCTTCCTTAGTTCCTTAGTAACTTAGTTAGTGTGTCCGTTACGATTTCGGCCGAGTTAGCGGCATCATGGATCCCGAATTTTCAGTGTAATTAAAAGATGGCCATTACATGCATTGATGTGTTTGACATTTTATCAGGATAGGTTCAGTTAAGATAGGTTTGAATAGGTTAGAATAGGTTAGGATAGGTTAGGATAGGTTAGGATAGGTTAGGATAGGTTAGGATAGGTTGGAATAGGTGAGGAAAGGTTAGGATAGGTTAGGATAGGTTAGGATAGGTTAGGATAGGTTAGGATAGGTTAGGATAGGTTAGGATAGGTTAGGATAGGTTAGGATAGGTTAGGATAGGTTAGGATAGGTTAGGATAGGTTAGGATAGGTTAGGGTAGGTTAGGATAGGTTAGATAGGTTAGGTTAGGATAGGTTAGAATAGGTTAGGATAGGTTATGATAGGTTAGGATATGTTAGGATAATAGGATAGGATAAGACAGGTTAGGATATGTTAGGATAGGATTGGTTAGGATATGTTAGGTTAGCATAGGCTAGGTAATGTTGAGGGAATTTTTTCACGGGTCTGTCTAGCTCCAGCGTAACGATGATATTGTCCGTGAAATTTCCACGGGTCCTGCTAGTCATATATTATATTGTGGAACTACGTAGAAACAAGTTTTCTTCTGGTAGCTTAAAGAAGCGTAATAGGTTTGGTGACAATAGAGGTGTCAAACTTTTTATAAAGCCGGCACATTATTTGCAAGGGACAATCTAATTGAAGACTCAATTACGATAGCAAATACTGTACTTGTTTTTCAAGCGCACTAGTTATATAACAAACTATTCAAGCGAACTTAATTATTGTTCGGATTTGGCACAATCGTTGATAAGCTCATTCGGTACATAGAATACTTGCATTGCCAAAAAATTTCGGTTAGGATTACAAGTCTAGCGCTTTAGTGCATGAGTCGCGGAAGCCTCAAAAACCTTTGTTAAGCTTTATGTACCGTGGAAAACGCAGACTTCTACCATATTCATTTCGCTGATTAAATAAAGGTTAGGTTTGAATAAGCAAAGTTAGCTTAGATTAGCTTGGTTTACTTAAGTTGGTCAATTAGGATTAACTCATATATGAAAAATTGGCTTATTAGCATCTCAGAGCAAGAAATTCTGGGTAACTTCAGGGTAGAAATGTAGGTCAAGAGTGAGTTTATAACGAAGTTTTACCAATTTAAGGTTATGTTGAGTTAGGTAAATTCCTACGGTCACAACAGTGAGCAAAGCACTCGCACAGATTTTAAAAACATTAAAAATTAAACCACTATATTTGAAGAGAAAGACCAATATTTTTGATTTTAATATTGTAGATTTGTGTTAAATTTTTTCAGCCTAACTAATTGCAAATTTTATCAATTAGAACTTGAACATTATTGCCATTTTTTTGTATAGAACTTTTTTTCTTAATATGACGGTAATAATGCTGAGCACATTCCTATTGGAAAATTGTCTGCTATCTCTCCTACAGTCGCAAAGGTTCAATTATTTTGAAACATTTCGATCATTGGGTTTCATGCTAAAAAAGAAATATATTTACATTCAGACCTATGCAATGGAGTTGTTTATCTTTCATCTTCCTCTTCATCAAAAACAAACCATGAAGGGTTAATTATAACCGAAATCTAAAGTTTTAAACGCCACTAAATTTCAAAAGTAAGTGGAAAATAATGGGTGAATTATTGACATAATCGAAATAAGTTTGTAATTGGACAATGTCAGCGCCTTTCAAGGGTTTACGGCATCTGGATGAAAAAACATCTGAAGTGAAGCGAATGAAGTATAAAACTATCCCAAAATAACTGAAGTAGAAAAGTGTAATTAAAAACTATAGTGACAGAATAAGAACTTCGGTAATTTCTCCCACCTTCATTCTCGTGTTGTGCACATCTCCAACTAGCTGGAAACATCCGCTGGGGAGCTGGAGGTCCACCAGCCATGACAAAGGTGTCTCAATCCGTGATGAGCTGATGTCAATGAATTCTTTCGCCTGAGCATAAGTTTTCAGCACGAAAGCCGTCAGCCAAGTAGACCCGTACTGGTCTCTACTTCCGAAGACGCTGTAGGAGCCGTCAGTGCGCTGGTAGTTGAGTTGTTGTTGGTATCCTGAGAGTCACGAATAATGTAAGAGAATCATCAAAATAAAGAATGAGTGTTTACTATTCCTCGACATTGTTGTTTCTTTTTGTAACAGTAGACTGTCATGCGTGCTGTAGAAGTTGTTATCTGTAATGATGGAATAACTGTGTTCGAGATACTAGCCTGCTTTCCAATCTCTCGAAAGAACTCTCTGTTAAATATTGTTGAGATTTTTGGATGATTTCTGAGTAGGCACAGTTGTAGTCTATTCATGGTGCGCGGTAATAAAAAGTGTTAACAAACCTCGCTTCATGTACTCGATGAGTTTTGCAGCAACTGTAGCGTTGTACTGCTGAGTTCTCTGCAGGTACTTCAGCACGTAAATGTTGGGAGCAAAGCTGGCCAAGTTTTGCTCTCCACATCCGTACGGCATGCGAAT
>JACJUY010000073.1:112499-134965 GCA_014220935.1 Platorchestia sp. MABIK
ACCTGGAAAACATGAGTTCATGTAACAGACCCCTGTAAAACATGAGTTCAAGTAACAGGCCACCTGGAAAACATGAGTTCAAGTAACAGGCCACCTGGAAAACATGAGTTCAAGTAACAGGCCACCTGGAAAACATGAGTTCAAGTAACAGGCCACCTGGAAAACATAAGTTCAAGTTACAGGCCACCTGGAAAACATAAGTTCAAGTTACAGGCCACCTGGAAAACACAAGTTCAAGTAACAGTCCGCCCACCTCGAGATTGGGGCCGAGCAGCTCCCCTGAGGCTGTGATCCAGGCGCGAGCAGAGTTGTTGACGATATTTGTTTCAGGTGGGACAGCGAGAGTCCACCCATTGTAGGTGGTAGCTGAAGAGAAAATAGCATCGTGATGTATCTTCAAAGAAACGATTTTAAATGTTCCCGAGTATTCATCAGTGTTATTTCATTTTGATGCGAGCAAATCTTGATCGACTGGTATGCCACTAGATTTGAACTGAGTTTAAATATGTTTTAAGAAAATTGATTGTTGAATATCTTTGATTTTTATTCTGCAATAATTGAATACCTTACCTGAGCCGGTGCAATAGTAGAGAGAATAAATGGTCTCGCGAAGGAATCCCTCGTAGTCGACAGCTACTGGGGTGATAATACGATCTCTGTAATAGATTAAATGAATTTTACCTTGAATTCTATGTGCAATAAGCATTGTCCGAGAAGTTAAAAATTACACGTACAAATATTGAGTGCGTTTTTGAGGAAAGCAATTTGTAACAATTGAATGACTATTTTTGAATGCCATCAGCTTATGCAAGTGATCGCTGGAAACATTTTAGAGTGACTATCAGTAAAGAAACAGCATGAACTCACCATTAGAAAGAAAATATTTCAACCTGTATCAAACAACGAATAAATTAAAAGTTGATAAAAACGGTGACTGCCTGGTGAAGCTCATTTGATCTATTAACTTAAAGTGCGCTAGAAAAAAGCAGAATATTGCTCATATATTGCAATATATTCATATTGCTGGTCTTGGTTGACGCTACAAGACTAATTACAAATGTACTGCGCACCTACGAAATAGTTAAGTATACAAGTGGACCACAATTGAGGAAACTTTCTAAGAAAAGACACTTTTTCAGAAAATCCGTAGTTGTACAAACAAGGTAGGAATTATAACCTTCTTTCAGATGCAGTTCCGGAATCGCAGTTGTCGACAAGACCAGGGACCGTTTCAGCAGAGACGGTGATGTTCCCTGAGCTTGATTCCAGGAAACGAATCCTGTCATAAGATCAAAATTGTTACAGCTACTGTCATTATGTAGTGATTATGTACCCGTATATTAATGTAATTTGCAGGTAAATAACATAACCTATTCGTGCAGGTACAATCAACAATATACCTTGCACCTTGTTGCACTGAATCAAATATGGCTTTCTCATGCGTCCATACAACTGGTGATATGAACTCACCGTCACACATATTAGGATTAGATCCTGTCTTTTGCGGCGTGCACCAGAGAGTGCATTTGGTCTCTATGGATTTTTTCACATGACCACGCATCTGGCCACCCTGATTTCGTTTTCACCTCGTCCAATTACAAAAATATTTTGTGCGCACTTTACTAAACTATAATACAAAGCAGACGCAACAACACGTTAAACGTGGCAGCCCAGTATTAAGAAATACGTTTATGTCTTGACTGAACCGAAGCAAGACAATGAAGCAAACGTCAATTGAGTCACTGCAGTACACATGACAGGAACACGTTTCACCTTTCCTTTTCTGTTTATTCACTTTATGCGCTTTTCCACCCCGGTGACTCACCATGCAGCATTTCTCACACAGCTAGAACGTATGTGGAAAGTTGCTAGTTTCCTCTAAATTATTTAAACGTTTTGACCAGTTCTGTGACCACGTTTTAGCAAAATATCTCTACTTATCATTCTAACCGAATATCCCTTTGCATTCTTCCAACACAGTAATTTTTAAATTTTTTTTCACTCTCGTATAAAACAGTCTACAGTCAGAGATTTTACTCAAACTCCATTTAGATCAGATAGGTGATAAAGGATGCAACATTTTGTTCTATTTTGTTCGTTCAACGTGGCGTGCTATCTAATGTGAATCTTAATTGTGAGTTTTCAAAAATTTTCAATTTGCAATGGTTTTTTGTTTAGTCCCATATAAATTCTTTCAATCAGAATTTTCTAAATAATGAATTTCATGCCAACTCATCTTCGCCTACTGCTAGCACAAAAGAACACTTTTCGCTTCTCTTTTCGGCATGGTGAAAAAAGAACTTCACTCACTTTTGTCTTTGCATTTCACGGAGATTTGTTTCGGAATAGTTTTTGATAATATAGATGCGTTACATCTCATTTCAAGAGCATGAATAAAAATCAGGCAGGCAGCTCTTTCTATCATTCACTAAAATAGTTTCAATGGGCGAATGAGTAGAGGTGAGTGCGTTACGCGAGATATCAGTAATCTAGTCGCAAGGCACGCCGAGATAAGTTTCGAACAAGCCACCTCTTTTCAGCCACTCACTCCACCATCCGTTTTCATGGTGAGAAGTGTCATCTCCAGTTCGCTTGGATATACTTAAAAAAAATTTTTACACTGTGTTCCATTAAATTTAGCATCTTGGAACCGTTAGTTATTTCCAAATATAAGCCTTTTTTAAAGGATGCCTTCTTACAACAAGTATAGTGTTCGTGCTTCATCCTCTGCTGGTTTCAATAGCTTGTTTTCTTGAAGATTACGTTTTTGATCCCAAAGAGATTCATTCACAAGCCTTTGATTTTACCTCTTACTCATTTCTCTCTCATTACGGGGAGGCACATACTCAATGAGTTAGTTATTTATTGTTAACAGAAAATCTGACATCAAACAAAAAAACATCGCCCAAAAATGTTAAAGGCGAGGCGGCTACCAATTCAATTTATAATTGTGTACAGAAAAGCAAGTTTCTACAACGTATAGTGAAATTCCCTTCAATTTTAATTTACTTCTACACCAGTGTTTCTCAAAGTAGTCCCTACCTGGGGGTGCTGAGGAAATGCGAGGGGGCGGTTTGAGGGTACGCCTTGAATGGAGGGCGTTCCATATACAGAAGGGGGCGTTGAACGCAGAGAATTATGTTGATATTTTAAAATTACGCGTATGTATCATATCGTCTGAGTTACTCAACGTCACTCAGATGGCCCACCAGTTGAGAATGTTGCCAGAAGCTCCCATGCAGTAGGTTTAATTGATTTACCACTAGTTAATTGAGATACAAAAACGTTCGTTAGTCTCAGATTCATGTATTTCAATGCATTATGACCAATTCAGGCCAAATCTCTGATCTGTAATTTCATAGAAAAGCTGTGTTTCTATCGAGAGAACATTGGCCGTCGGGATTTGTCTCATTTTCTATGTCTTAATCACAAACTTATGACGCTGATACTTCTGTAGTGGATGACGATCTCATGATTTATTGTGATCATTTGAAAGCTCTGCACAAGGACATGACTGAGAGATAACAAAACGTTATAAATATGAAGATCCCAGACTGGGTGCTGAATCCATTTACTTATGTTTGTGAGAGCGACACAAATCTCGTTATTAAAGAAAACATAATAAAAGTGAAAAATGACTTTGCCTTTCTTCAAAAAATAGTACATTGATTTTTGGTTACAGAAAGAAATCCCAGAAAGATATCCAATTTGTGAGAAAAAATTTAACTTTACTTTCTTGCTTTCCATCATCTTACATGGCTGAACGCTGATTTAGTGCAGTTTCTAGCCTCCTTACTAAGCAAAGAAATCGCCTGCAAATTGTAAAAAGGGGAGATTTGCAACTACTTCTAAGCAGCATCGACCCTATAGGAGTGAGAGACTGTTGTGTCGTTACGTTAAGCACAACATGAAGTTTATTTGGCAGTAGTTGGAACTACAGTATCTGAAGCCGTAAACTTCTAAGGAGCAGGGGAAGGTAAACGCACAGCAACGCTCCTAATAATGTACTGATTCCATCGGTGACAGACCTTCCTTAAAACTAGCAGTGCCCGGAAGTCAAACAAAGACCTTCCTGTGCTTCTAGGGGCACAGTGTAACAAGGACTTTCGCCGGCCAGTTTCCGGCGGTTGCGGTATGGACATTTCCGACCCATCCGAACCCAAGTGCAATAAAGACATCCGGCGGCGCCTGTCATGCAAGGCTCACTCCGAGATACAACAGTGACTTAGTTAGCAAACGACAATGTCATCCATCTCATCAGATGTTCTAAATAAAACGTGAGTTTCTCGAGCAGTTTTTTCACCATTATAACTCATTATAACTCATAATATACAGTAATTTAATCATTAGGAGGCGGTGAAGAATCATATTGTGTCATAAGAAGGTAGTGATTAAAAAACCTTGAGAAACACTGTTCTAAACGATGCTCGATGCTGTGACAGATTAAACTGAACCATTTTTGGGTAAGTTTTAAGCTGATACAATTTAAATGTTGAAAACTATTATTTAGAGATGTTTTGCTGTTAATACAGATCAAGTCGGTGAAGTGGTGAACGCTAGAGCCAGTTGTGTAGGCACGGAACTCACCTGACGACGACCGTCTCTTTGTCCTTCGCGGGGAGGCAGGCTGAGCGCTGGCCGGCGGTAGCCTGGTCAGCCGCCGCCTCTGTTGTGTTGCCTTCCAGAATCTCGTACTCGGGACTCTCCTCCAGAGTGATGCGCACCTGCAACGGCAGGGTGCTGTAGCATGAGGTATGATACTAGTATGCTGTTTATGCTTCGGAAATTTGTAGCATTAGTTACATAACGAGGTCCGCCATCACGCCCCTCAACCTCTAGTTGTGTGGGGTACATTAGTCACTTCACTTAGTAAGCGTGAGCACCCGCATTTTCCTCGAAAAGTCGTCGATTTATTTCTCGAAAACGCAATCTCGGAATTTTTCTTCGTTGAGAAAAAGGAGAGCTTAGGCATATATCCCCACTTGATCTAGTTTTGTGGAATGCGTACAGGTATGAAAAGGAGTAACCGCCAAAAAGAGTGACAGCGTTAGTTACAAGGTAATTGAAAAATCATAATGCATATGTATCAACTTGATTATGAAGAAACACCCTTTGACGCATTGACCCTCTCAAATCTCAACACCCTTTTCATCGCTTCTCTTACCTTACTTTTCTTTTCTACGCTATTTTCCATATCTTTCTTTATACGTTTTGCAGAGCACGCATGCGATAAATAAGGAACTACTCAGCCCATCATAAAATAATAATACTCTCTCAAAACATACTTACTGCTTAAAAAATGTAATTTTATTGAAAAAGAGTGAAACATATTTTTTTATTTCTTATCTCTTCGTTTATTGCAACTTCAATTTAAGGTGGACTTTTCACATGATTATTTATTTTGCAACCCTCAAATATCATGATGACCCACTAATGAGCCATGTACAAAGTAAGGCGCGGAAAGATCGCTATGCTAAATTGAAGCTCTGTATCAATGATGTAAAAAATCGTATCAACTGAGAAAATACACTAGAAAACAAAAAGTTCGGTAGTATAGCATGAAAATATAACAAAAAAGGCAAAAAATAGCAATGAATATTAAACACTCAATTTATGATTAAAATACTTTATGAGGAGCAACGAAAATAAAAAAGACATACGGACATAGGCGTGTCTAGGTAGTTGAAGACTGAGATTTTGACAGGGAGGATCTCGCCCACTTTAACAGAAGGCGGGAGGGTCAAGTCGATGAAGAAGGACGTGAAGGTCGTGATCGAAGTTGGGGCTGAGATTCCGACCCCCTTGTCAGGGTGGACGCAGACGGCTCTGCCCACCCACTCCGTGATGGTGTCCGGCAGAGTCCGATTCTCAGAGTATATGCCGGAGGCACTGAATAAATAATAATGCTTCTGAATGTTCGATTGCTTATATTGAATGGCAACATTTAAAAAATAAAATGAAAACTAACTCGGTGAAAAGGCCGCACCATTTTTTTTGCATACTTATCCTATAGATTCTTCCCTGTTATGTATCAGATTCCATTGATTTGATTAGTACATTTTTATGAAACATTCAATACGTGTTTATCACGGAGTACTGGCGTCTCCTATGGGCGATTCGTTTCTCACATTTTATTTGTAGCCGAGGAAATGAAGACCCCAGCAGTAAACATTTTAGGATTAACTGAACAACAGAACATTTTCAGTTAAGAGTGAAAAATTATCTGATTTTTTCACAACAACTTGTGTAGGCATCCGATCAATGCAAACAACAATTATTCGTTTTTTTTTGTGAAAAAATAGCGAAGCTGGTTCATCTCCTGTCAAAGTTGGAGGTCAGAACATTTTTGATGAGACATGTGTTTTTTGGAGAAGTTGGGACAAAGGACCAACGCTCATCGAGGCAACAAACACCCAACGAATATGGTAACCATTCTCAAATGAAATTTATGATGAAAGTACGTCGTGTGTTAACAAAAAGAAATTAATGCAATTGCCAACCCATTATTACATCCAAATCCGTAAGTTTTCGCAAAAAATTTTGTTATTTGCATCGGAACGTCGAGATTAAATTGTCAAGGATTGGAAGAGTGTTAGTGAGGTCCGATAAGACACTGTTCAGTCTTGGTATGCATTGAGAAAAGTAAGATGCATCGAGAATTTCATGAAATAACAATCCGAAACTGAAACTGAGACTGAAGCTGAAGCTGAAACTGAAACTAAAACAGAAACTGAAATTGCAGCTGAATCCTTCCCAAGATCTTACATCCTTCCAATCTATCTTACCTCCTTCTTGAGGGAGTGTTCAGTTCTTGAGGTTATTTTTTATTAGAAAAAAACTAAAACTGCGACTCATGGCCGCAACAAATTAACGTCACCAAATATTTTGTGAAATGTTGGCTGTTAACTTTGCTCTAGAAGGATTTTTACCTCTCTGATTTCAACCAGATTTTCAAAAACGAAAATGTATACATTCACTAATCAGAAATTATCCAAAATTGATTTTTGAGACACGAATGATCTTTTAAGCGTTGGGATTGGTCCCTACAATTTACTGGATAACCACACTAAAAATAGATTGACAGACCTGGTGCCACTTCCATCAACATTATGAGAGATTGTAATAATAGTCAAAACTAGACTTTGATCCCTACAATCTTGGAATCAGTTTCTAACTCTATCTAAAGGTAGACCAATTTGTTATTAATAATTACTTGGGCCTCGCCACTTTTTGGGGTAGCCAGTGTGTATCGGTGTGTTCAAAAATTTATCATGCAAAACTAGGAACAACAACTTGTATTTTAGCTTCATTATTTCAATTCTTCTAATAAAGTCTTAAAATATAACCCCCATTGTGTTGATTTACGGTATACCACACAGTATGACTAATAATATGTGACGCTTCACAAAAAGCATCAGCCACAAAAGAAAGAGTTTGTCTGAATAGTCTACAGTTAAAGCCCTCCAGCTTTGAACAATTGACATTACTCCAGGTACAGTATTTGAACGATTTTACAGCAGTTGGATAAACACTAAAAAGCGTTTCTTTAATAAATAAAAAATAAAATAAACAAAGTAAAATAAATTCAAAACTTTTGCTGGAGACGGCGGTGAAACATTTTCCTTCTGAATATCAACGTGATACGAAGTTCGCATCCTTCGTAGGTTAACCACCGAAATAACTCTGACCGCACTCTGCCGGTTGCAATAGATGATCTGCAGTTGTACAGTGCTAATCCATTCCTCTATAAAAATGCAACTGCTTCCAGGAATTCCTTCAAGAAACACTTCCTTACATAATTTGTAGTTTGGTTAGATGATGATGAGGAGCGAAATTTGTGTGGGTAAATTTGAGATGCTTCGGAAGTAATAATTTTGAACTTTTTTCTGATAGGAAAAATTATTTAAATGATATTAATATTTCGTGAACAAAAGGCAGATTTTCAAATTTAATAGCAAATAAATAGCAGTTGACAACTTTTGACAGCAGTTGGAGAAGAAAATATTTGTGTAAAATTAGCGTACGAAATTATTCTTCACGCTTCGAATTCACTGCAACGACAGATTTAGTTAACCAAAGTTACTAGAGTGAATCACTTAATATCTATGTAATAGATTTTCAAAGAGAAAAGATAATTACAGAGTAAATTATAGGTATTGACTGAGTCGACATTTTACGACAAACTTAGCAAAGGAAAATTGTCAAATGTTTTCCACATTTTCCCACAAAAGAAAACTTACTGACCTGCAATCGTAAGGTGCCGAGATCCCTTTAGTAGAAAAATTTAGCATTTAAGTTATTTTTCATTCTCTCAAATGAACAACGCAAAACAAATCTAAATTGCGTTTGTATATTAAGTCATTTTGAGATTTATGGGAAAGGAATATTTTTCGAATTTGGTGATAAGCCCTTCAGCGAATAGATGTTTTGATTCCGAAGTTATGAATTTGACACCAGTTTTTAATAATGGTAAGCGGTTCTGGCAGGAATGAAGATACATCTACAAAGACAGCAAGGCGATCGTTAACTGCTCAGTTGGAGAAGCTGAGAAGCAACAGCTTCTGAAAACATGGAATGTTCTCATAAACTGTAGAGGTTTTCCAGGAGGATAACCTCAACAGGTTATCCTCTACCCTTTCTCCTCTAAGGAGGAAATTGGGTGAAGTTTACAATTACTTAAAATCAACTGAATGAAATAATTTAGAAAAAGTTTTATGATGTTTTGACAAATTGTGAAACATAAGAAATGCAGTAAGCCGGAACAGAACGGAGGTATGCAGAACTAATGTGTGTGTGTTTATATTTTATTGGTGTAAATGAACGTTCAAAACAAACAGAATTCGAAACAATTGCCGTGGTATTACGAGTAAGTGGAGCGAGAATGAAAAATCAGTGGATATTCTAGCAAAACGTATAAATAAATGTGAAATCCAATGTCGAGATAGTGCAAAAAAAAATAAAAAACGAATGTATCAAATAACTAATGATAAATTGAGTTATAAGAAAATGTGTTTTTGCAAAATGCAGAAGAATGTATAATTTGACCTAGAAAAATACAATTTTTTCCACGAAACCCAAATGGTAGTCTTTGGAGATGGTCGTGAAAATATTTGGTGAAAACGAAAATAAATAAGAATATGCAAAATCACAATGGTATTCAGAGTAGCGTATTACTTGTTGTGTGTGGGGAGTGAGATATTCAATAATTTCAGTTGCATTACGATTACTGACGGGATTGTCTGGAGCTCCCACAGCCAAGTTTCAGGGAAGTAAGTGCGCGTTTTGACTTCGATGGCAGGCGTGATGGGGCTTGAACTGTCAGATCCTCCTCCGGCGTCACCTCCACCGATCGAAAGTCCCCCGCCCATCTGGGGGCTCCCTAGCAAACCTCCAATCAGGCCGCCTGCGATGCCTCCAGTGATGCCCAGACCTCCATATCCACCGCCATAGTTGTTACTCACGTAATCACCTGAAAAAGAACAAATCGGAAGTTAAATAATTGAGAAAGTAAAAATGACCAAAATATTTCCCTTGACGGCATGCCTGTTATACTTCTGTGCTAAATTTATTTTAAATTTTGGTTCAGAATGTGAGCTTGTGCCGCCAATTGTGAACCTTGTGCCACCAATTGCTTGTGCCGCCAATGCTGTTTGTATTTTTTTTGGAAAAAAGTAGAGATGAAATTTATCGCTAGTAGTGCAGTGTGTTCATTATGCCGAGGCCAATTGTTTCTTACTGGCGTTACGCTTTCAATGAACGGAAGAGAGAACAACGTTACTCAAAGAACAACAAAGTCTTTCCTGCGTTCTGAATGTTGTCGAAGAAGTCCAATGGGTCATGGACAGGGGAAAACTTTCAAAATGACCGTGACTCCCGCTTAATGAAATTCATTCCCAACTTCCTCCGAATATTGAAATGAGACAAAATGAATTTTAGTCGCCCTTCTATTCCTTGCAAGAAAATGAACATCGGCACGAATTTCACAATCGGCGGTAGGAGTAAGTGGAGTCTTCATGATTGGCAACGTGACTGTGTGAGCACTTAAGGTACACAGATACATTGGCATTTTATAGTGTTCCAATAATTCTTTGCGATTCCAGAACTTGTAAAAAAATAGTGTAACTAAATTTTTGAATGCACCTAGTTTTTTGAGCTCTGCTAGTCGTTCAGTGATCATTTAACACGTTGTTCATTGCTACACAATGTGTCATTGCTATGCAGAATATTAACTTATAATATTCTCATTCATTTGAGAAAAAGGCACCCTGACAAACATCCTAGCCCAATCAAGTCATGTAATTGTTTTTAGTGCCGGTTGAAATGATTTACACATGATTCTTATTTCGTACTGTTCTACGAGAGCGATCAAGTTATTATTAAATTATTATTAGGACCACATGCACCCTCATTAACAAAATACTTCCAATGCTCTTACTTCTTTTACACGGTCTTGTTTCCAACGTCAGATCTGAGATCACGAACAGGCCAGCATCCTGAGAATAGCAGAAAATTATTCAAGCACAAGTACAGTACCCTCGCACTTGTGAAGTCCAAGACAAGTATTCCTTCTCCTTCCGATACCAAACCCAGCGAAACTAGAGTGAACAACACACTGAAATGTTAACATATGTTGCGATGTGCGTACAGTGTTGAATGATCGAACAGTGCGTAATGTTCAGTGTTGAATAATTCTTTGAGTTATTTCCAAATGAGGTTCAATGGAGCTACAGCTTCATATAAGTGCACACGAAAATAATCTCTGGTTATTCTAATTGCGAAAGCCTGTAAGAATTTTTGAATTAATTTTGGTATAATTTCATCATTTGTGTCAACTTAGTTTCCAGAAATCACAGCACAACCTACAAGCTTAGGCTCCAGCATTTCACGTAAAATTTCGGAAGCCATCTTTTCGCCGCTTGGTAGAGGAGGGAAGTTCGGAGGCTTAGCTTGTATGTCAACTGTAATTGGCTTTTGACTATGCATGCTACGTATTCTATTCGATTTTTCCTGTTGCGATATCCTGAATACTGGGTTTGCTTTATGATAAATCTCATTACAACTCTGGTCTAAAATTCGTGAAGCTTCCATCTAATTTTACAATCGGAAATTTGGACCGTGGGGACACAATTGAACATCTTGAGTTTTTAAACCTGAAATGTGGCATTGAAAATTTGACAATACTAGTCCACCCGCTTTAATTGAAAGAAGAACGAAGGCGAAATGAAATATACATACAAATACCAGACTTCTCCTCCCTACGGGAGGGTAGCCGACAGCAGGCCACAATCAATCACCCTTAGGAAATGAAATATGGGGATTCACAATAAATCACCCTTTGGAAATGAAAAAAGAAATTGAAAAATAGGCCGAAATAAAAAAAATTTATATCTCTCTAGAGTTGATGCGGCCGAGTGCATACGACCCGTCAAAAATGTACAACAATGTTCGACAAATCACATGACACACGTTTATGTTTCCTAACAATACACGTGATATTCATTCCGACTTCGAATGTGGTGGATTAATACACCGAAAATTGTGGCGCTGATGAAGCTTGTATCACAGATACACTCTTCACCCACTTTCGGCTGTTGGGTGTGACCACGGTAGAGGAAACAAGGTAGGGTCATTCATATGGGGGAACTTACACTTCTTCTTGTTCGGGTAGCCAATAGAAAGGCTTTATTTCAAACTAACTTTATTACGTCACCAAACCGCAGTGTCTTTAGGCCAATAGTGGAGACGGATTTGGGAGTAGCAGTGCTACCATAAGCAATATGAGCGCTGCTATTGGTTCGTTGCCGTGACGTCAGCACACCCACACAGTCGACGAAAAAAAGACTGGTTTGAACCTACCTTGTTTCCTTTACCGTGGGTGTGACACACGGACAGACGGACGCGGCTCTTATTATGGTATAGATATAGATTAACATTGCTTCATCAATAAACTGAAACATTGATACAGCAAACAGTGGTCTGAGTCAGAGATAGATTTTGTACAAATTACTGAGTACGTTCACCGTTTTGACTGAGGAGTAGGAATACAACTCTATACCAGAGTTTAAAAAGCTATATCGCTTTGGTTCGCCACGAACGAAATACTTCAGCCCAAAGTATGAATACTTATCTTTAGAGACAAGCTTTCAAAGGCCATATTGATTGGGTTTATTTCGCTAAGTACCCAATACTTGCTTCAACCGATAAAATAATTACTATTCATTCGAAAGAATCGTTTCCACCGGTAAAATGATTCCAACCCAAAGCCAGGTAAATTATTAATTAAAACGACGTGTTTAAGTAAACTCTCTTCAGATGTGTGTTTGCTGTGATTGATAAAGTTTCGAAATCTCTGTCACAAATAGTTGTGCTTAACTTTGATCACTTGAAGAGTAGTTGGATTTATACATTTAATTAAACTCATAATTATGAAGACATGCATCATCTTATAGCAGCTCCTGGGCTGGTATAAAGTGATTAGTTCAGAGCCCTATTCTACTACTAAGATTGGATCTCAAATCAACAGTGTATGGTAGAACATACGTACATAGCACCCTTTTCGTAGTATGCATGCTATGTGTATCTGACCATTTATTAAAATTGCAGGTGGTCAGACGTGTTCTTATCTGACCAAGCAGCAAATGATTTAGCATTTTGAAGTCATTATTGAATGTTTTTCAGCCTTTATTCGTTATAAGCTAAACATTAAATACTTTCGGTACAGTTACGTCTTTTATTTTAAAAATAATTCACAACCTCTTTATTATTTTATCTATGTCATGTATTCTAATCAATTGTTGATGTTGCATGGATTCTCTCACAAGAAAAAAACGCTGCACGTTGGAATCCTTTGAAACATGATGATGGTGGAAAAGCCAAACACGAATTGGGCTATACAGTAATCAATTGATTACTTTATAATATTTAGTGCTGCGCGGTCTTTTAGATATCAGGTATTACAGTCGAACCTACTTACATCAAATGTTTGGATGGCATCCACAAATTCCGAGTAGAAAGAGAATGAAGGTTGTACGCCAGTGGTTTCACCATCGATCATCCTGAGCCCAGGCTTCTGTTCTCGCTGCTCTCCAGATCTGCCGGCTAGGAAAGAAGAAGTCTATAACGCGTCACAAATTGAAAATTGTCATTCATGGCGATCCAAAACCCATGAGAGGATGTCTAATGGTATTTCTTCCCTGAAAGAGGTGTTGAGCAACGTATAAAGTAATGATTGCAATTTCCAGAGAAACCGTGAATGATCTCTTGAAAATTCAGACCTGTAGAAATGCAGTCATTGCGCACTACCGAGGGACGCTACAGTACCGCTGTTACAATGCACCGGTCATGCTCGCCTCTCACTTTTATAGCAGTCATCTTGCATCATGCTTTCGCGCTTTGCTGATACACGGTGAAGTCTTTCAGTTTTTCTACGGGTATTGCCACGAGCACCCGTAACACGAGTTACGGGTATTCTTCTTTAGCGTCTACATTTTAAAAGATGGAACGCAACCACAGAGTTTTCATGTAAATCTCCTCGTTCATGATGACACTAAAATATTCATCCTACTTTTTTAAATGCAGTGCTATAATATGATCTCACACATTCGGAAGCTCCAGTGAATAGAGCAAAAATAAAACTCTCATCGTTAACGACTTTGAAAAACTTGAGACGTAATCTTCTTTTTTCATATTTTATGTTCTCGAATATATTGATGAATGAAACGCGTATGAGAGTTCAAGTTAAAAAAGAACGAATTTTTCGATAAATCGTGTGTCTGCGGAGCCAAAAGCATGATTGGCCTCGCTTAAAAAACGTATGTACTGCTTAGTTTCTTACTTTCAGAATACTAGGTTTACGATAGGTTATTTCAGAAGAATCTTTTAACTATTTTTACCGATTAATCCGATTAATTTATATTCTTCTCAGGTTTGTCCGCAAATGAGCTTTAGACGTGTACATTTATCAACAACATATGAATACATTCACAGTACCTCTACGAATATCGTCCTGGCAACTTCGCTTGACGCAATACTCGAAATCATCTGTCTGTTTTACATAGTTTGTGTAGTCGGCAGAGCGAGCTAATGAGAAGACTTCATCGATCAGCGATGATTGTGAAGACGACAGAAGTTCCACGCTCCTGTCCACTACGCCTGAAACAGAAATATAAGAGGTGTTGAAAAATTCATACATTGGAGAAAATTTCTCTACTTCCTGGCTTATTTTCAACATGCCAAGAAGGTTTGAAGACATTGTTTGCTCAGTCATAATGACAACCATCAATTGTACAGGGGAAAAGGTGAAGCATTGCAATGAACCGAGTCGATCTTTTCACTCACAGGTCAAGATGGAACCCAAGATGGAAATTGCTCGACATCTTTCGAGACAAATTTACTATTATCCAAGAACTTCTACAACTGGAATTACTCTGACTAAGATTTCCTGTAACTGATCACCATCAAACCTGACCAACTTCATCCCACATTGGAACGTTTTTCAAAAGTAAATTTTACTCTATTTTTCTTGAAAATGTGTTGCACTGAAATATTTTAAATTACCAATATTCTTGCATGATCCATTAACAGTATTTCTTCAGCCTTACAGAACAGGTTTAGAACCTAATGAACTTAATATGTGTAATATTGTAATAAACTTGTAATGAAGGCCTCCACTTCAAAGCGAAAATAAGTTTGTGTATCATTGCTTTACCATCGTGAAATTCTGGAAAAAAGATAAAGACGCATGGAATAGTGTTCTGAAGGGTGACTAAAAGCTTAAGATGTCAACTCTCTTCCAGATCAGACAGCATGAGGATAAGTTATTAAAGCTACGCTATCATTTTTAAAGCTACGTTATTACTTATTCTCAAAAATGAAATTGTATTTATTTTAATTTTTTTATTTTGACTCTGCACAAGTTTGTTCCTCATAATTGAACGACATGCTGTGACTGGAACACCATGCGTGTTCCAGCTACAGGCGTTCCTGCATGCGTACTTGAATATCCTACACCCGCTGTGACTGAAAATCGACGTTAATTTGAGATGATGAAGTATTTCAACTTAGGAGAGCAAAAAGTGACCCATGGTGCTTAGTTAAATCTTTATGAATTTAAAATCGGCGTGAGTTTACATTGTGTTTATACTCGTCACTTTCTTCGGAAAAGACATTAGGATAGTTTTTTGAAATGGTGCAAATACAAGTTTAATAAAATACTATTGGAATTAAAAGAGTAAGAGGTTTGTAAATTGTTTCTGTACTTCATGAGTAGCGGACCATGCAAATGACATCATTCAAAAAAAAATTGTGTATTGGTATTTAAGTATGTTTCTTAAGTTTTGCGAATCATCGGTAATGTAATGTACTCGCTTTGGGTTTGTAATGTGAGGTCAGTGCTCGAGTATTGGTATCGCCAGTGTAATGAACTGCTTTTAATATACGGGGCTTGGCTTCGCTAGCGTAATATACTGGTTTTGTGCTAGGGCTGGGGTGTTCCGCAAAATTTATTGATTCCGTGTGTTAAGTATGATACTGAATCGATTCCACGATTTGTGTTGATTCTGTATGAAAGTCGAGAATGTTCGTATGCAGAGCGGTGATTAGTTTAGACATTTCATTGGTAGCAATTTAATCAAAGTTAAACGAAAATTATTGGCATGACATGAACGAAAAGCTCGTACATTGAAGTAAAGGTAGTTCTCAATTTGTCCTCGAAATGAAGGTATAATTGAATGCGTTTCAGATAATTATGTCAATAAAGTGCCATACCGAGATCCACAAGGTTTTTTAGTGTTCGTGGCAGTGCTTGCGGTGCTTAACCTGAACTTTTAAGTCGCTAAAATTTAAAATTTTGAATAATAATTTAAATTCTTCGGGATTTGGGAGGAAATTAGTTTTAAACTTTATGAAAGGTATAAGTAGATTTTTGTGACGTCTTCTTGTTTCACGACAAATTAAATTTGGTCTCGTGGCACACTAGTGTGCCGTGGCACTGTGTTTGAGAATCCCGGGCTTGGAAGTCAATCAACAGTTTCAAATCTGGGAGAACCATTGTAGAGAAAATCAAAAGTCCTCCAAGCTATACGACCGACTTACTTCAATGAACTGGTATTTGGCAAAGAATGAGCTTTGATTCCGCTCAAATATTATCAGGATTTAGCAAAACTTACAAGAATCCAGTAAGAGTTGCAATTGCGCATAAAAGTGCAACGATTAAACAGTCAGCAGATTTTTTCAGGGTTCCTCATACTGTTTTCGCAGCATATATCAGGCTGTTATCCAAATATATACCAAGTATGAGACAAATATAGTAGTTTTTCTCCTTAGTTATATTTGTAGGTGTTGATCGCATGCTATGAGTAGTTTTCATAGTTATTTATATTCAATGATTGCTTTGAAATTGTTTTCTGTCCAAATAATTGTTTCCTTTAAATGCAGATAATTGCTATCAAAAAGCAATTGATAAGCAACCAAAAATCCATTTCGATGTAAAATAACGCCTATACCGACATCGAACGATTTGGCATAAAACTTCCACAAGTGTGTTACGCCCAACTCACCAACACTGCAAAGTGCGTTCGGCTCTGCTTCGAGTGTGAGGGGCACCTCCACGCCAAACTCCGCGCGATCGCTGGGCCACGACATCTCGACTGAGTGTTTCAGACACTTGCTGACCTCCAGTCGCTGCTCGTCTGACACCACCTCACCGTCGCTACGGGTGTACCAAATCAGCACCTGCATGAAACACGTATTGAGGTTACGGCACTTGTTGAATAACAGCTTTTACTCGCCTGGGCAACTTATCTTCAAGGCTAATTAACCATGAGTTTGTTAAGAAACCAATGGAGAATCACTTCATGTATTTCAATGGAATAACTATGATGTGTGTCTAGTGAAGTTGGTAGGGTTGTTTCAGAGCAGTAAATTCAAACAATACAAAGTTGTGGTCTCAGTGGATCGATCACGGTTCAGGGTATTAAAACTTACCTCTGCAGTATTGCTGTATACAGGGTGACCGGTACTTAGCTAAATAAACTTTAACGTATGGTTAAGACCATTCAAATAAATACTACTTAGTCAAAAACTATACGGTTGAAAATGCTTCATTAAAGAGTTACGAGGACATGAAATTTCTATCCAATTTTTTTGAGTGATCCATTACATCAACGATCGTAATATGTTTGACGGAAACAAAGGTTCTTCAACTATTTTGTGTAGAAGCCCCACGCAAATTGAACGCAGCGTGGAAAGTGTTCATCGTTTAGTTCTGGCGAACACTGACGGTGAAACGGATGTTGACCATCAGCGTGTAGCACCTCCCACACTACATAGTTTGATTTACATGAACACACGCTCGGCAGAACGAGAGTTTGCGGTTATATTATTTCGAAAACGTTTCAGTATTTCTTCCTCCGTGTCTGGATCCCTTAATCTTCTACGGCATCCTCATTCAGGTTGTGCTCTGCGAATGCTTTGCCTTCACACAATCTCCGGTGTTTGGTTACGAATGTTTGATGCGATGGAACATGGCTTTTGAGATATATTGCAGCAAAAATTCAGACAGCCGCTCTAGAATTACGATTTGATCCACAGTAAGCTAAGCTAATATCTGCTAATATAGCATTGAATACTCGCTCCATTATCGTTAATAGGTTTCCAAACAATGAAACGTTCAATGTAAACAAAACTACTTAATCTTTGATGAAATTAAAGGGCGAGAATATGGATAACAATTTCAAGTCCTTTCAACTCTTTAACAATCATTTTCAACCTCACGGTTATTGAGCAAAAATGTTCACTTCAACGGTCTAAAATTTATCATCCTCAACTTTTCTATGAAGATACCGAAAAGGTTGATAAACAATTTGTAATTTTTAAAAATTTTGTAACATTTATAATTTTTGAGATAGAGTAATTTAAAATTGGATTTACTTTTTCATGGTACATACGGTATAGTGATGGTATAGCTTAAACAATTTGAGTCTAGTACAATGGACATATTTTGGTAAAGCTACTTGTGGGCCCGAATAAGGTCAGTGCCTTCTAAGGCTTATGAAAATTAATACACAAAAATTAATATTCGATGGAATGACGCTTGTATCTGCTAGGGCATGGAGCTCTACAAATATTGCTAACTCAGTTTAAAATCACTGATTCAAAATAAAAAAAGGCTAAAGCAGTGATTTTGCCAAAGCGTTAATTAAAAAAATTGTAAAAAATGGCAAAGCGTTAATTAAAATAGTAATTGCTAACTCAAGCGAATGCTCAGCTCTCTGTGTTATTAAAACCAAAAAACAAGCTGGACTCCTGTTATTAGAAGAAGCAATCTATTAATACCTCGCTCATTTACAGCTCCGTATGCAATGTGAGTTTATTTAACAGAGCTATAAACAGCTGTAATAGTAAATTAGCCATAAAATTCAATGTAATAATGAGACACACTCATATATTAGTCTTGAATTGAATACGATACGAGGCACGTCAGCGTAAACAATAATTCCGGGTATATTTCTAAAAAATGTATTTTCATGAAAAATGATTTTATCGAATCATCAAGTGTAATGTAAGAAAAAGAAAAATTTTCTTCGCTAACGCGTAAATTTTGAGAGGACTGAGCAAGGTATTGAGAATGATTTTTGATAAATAAAAGCAAAAAACGAAAACTCACTCGGACAACAGGAGAAACCGTGGGCGGCAAAGTCAAAGGAAGGGTGAACACGCCTCGTCTGGTGAAGAACGACGAAGGAGGCTTGATTTGTTCGACCAAAGTTTCATCGTCGAACTCAATACTCGACCCACTCAGGGAGACGCTTAAAGTCTTCGCCAGCTGAATTTGCCCCCGTGAGACCACCTTGGCGAAATAGAAACAGAATTTAGCTTATAAAATTTTGCAAAGAAATAATGTTTTTGTGATCACGTAATTATAATTTCCATCGAATTTACAAACTGAGGAAAATTGAAACATTGCCAGGTTGGCTCAAGTCCATACAACACATTCTCGAGTATCAAGGCAAAGTGTGGGTAACAAAGCTTAGAATCACACGTACAAACATATTTTAGTAAACTGGATTTATTTTTGCCGCAGATGAATTTTATGGAACTTTTTCAAAGTATCTGCGCAAAAAAAATAAAACAGCCTACATAATGTTGTAATCGCATAGAAACATTTATGACAGTTGCTACTTGAATATGTGATTCAGCACACACTTTGAAACTATTAGGAGTAAAATTGTTGACGAGTTTTATTTATTTAAGAGACTGCCGAACATGTACAGGTTCGCGGAGTATGAAAGTTTTGAAGAAAGTAGATCGTATTGCCAAGCAGGGAAATCTATCCACTTTAAATATAGAACGTTTCAAACCGTAAAATAAAAACGTTAATTTTAACTTGAATTTTTAAAGACCATTTTTACATTGTAAAAGGTGCAGCTGCAAACGCAATTATACGAGCACTTTATGAAAATAAATACACAAATCAAATTTGCACACCTTTTAAACTGAGTTGTACAAAGCATTGACTGCTGCCTATGGGCTGTAGTATGTTTCAAACAGTGAACTACTCTGCCGATTTTGTCAGCAGATATTTATCGATGGCAATAGAATGGATACATACATCATATTACTGAATTTTCTACAAGCCATTTCACGCAAGCTATGTTAAGATCCCAGGGAATCTTGATCAAGATTTCATGGGCAACACTAGTTACAAAACTGTCGGAGCGTTGAAATAGCGCAGTTGTATTTTGTGTTAGTGTTTCGAATTGCCATGCCAAGTTTGACAGCAGATTTGGAAGAAACAAAAGTCGACGCTGAAAACCTTCTAAGAAACCTGAAATTATGGTTTGACCATAATGGCCTCAAACTTAACGCAAGTAAAACACAATGCATTATTTTTGGATCATAGAATGTGATCAAAAATTACCATCATTTACGCTAACATTTGGAAACAATAAAATTGAACCAGTACAAAGGTACAAAGTCTTGGTTCTTGGTTCGACAAAAATATGACTTTCAAACCAAACGTAGAAACAATGTGCAACAAAATTAGCGGAACCTTAATGCTCTATCAAATCATTAAGAACACACTTGACGAAAATTCTAGGTTACTGGTAATTCAGTTCTTAGTTTTATCTCGTTTGACCTACTGCAGTCTGTTAGCGTTGGGAGATTTACCTCAATGTCTTCAAAAAGACTTAAAAAAAATGTATGAACTTCGCAGTCAAAGTTGTATGCAAAGGTAATTTCAAGATTAATAAAACTCGGCTGGACCCCAATACCAGAGAGATTCATGATCCAAAACGCTCGACGAGTGTTCTCATCTCTGTACCTCCCTCAGAGTAATGCAGATGTGGTAAAAAAATTTCGATCCAATGTCCCAAACAAAAAACAAAATCGAAGGGATGATGTCTTTGTCAGTTACCGTTCATCTGTCGTGGGGCAAAATGTTCTCTCAGTTTCTGGAGCTCTTTTGTGGAACAAGCTTCCCCAACAAACCAAAAACTCTAAAACTGTAAAGGAATTTAGAGTAACTGTGTCACGTCATTTCGAATCTTTGTCATACTTCAGTGTTAATACTTCTGTAGCACTTCAGGGTTAATTTCTCACTTACCTGAAATTTGACTTTCCTGAAATTTGTGTTAGAACATTAGAAGTTATCTCTTTTTTCTGTCGGCTACAATTAGCAGCACAGCAGTGAGCTCAGTGTAGCAGGATGAAGGTCGTTTTTTCATTATAAGAATCATTTTCTCATCTTTATTTTCTATTTTCTGTATTTTTATTTAACATCTTTATGATGAACAAGCTCTGAAATACATTTTTGTGTGTACTTCAGTTTACAGAGTTATAGATGAGACGGTTGTGCTATGCTTTTAATAAATCATGTTAGCTAACGTTGTCTGACTGCTTCGAAATCATTCACGACGGTGTTTCAATCGATTTCGGATGAGCCTATTCGTGACTATTATTCTTTCGTTTTTTCACTTATAGTGAAGGACTTCCAAGGTGTTCTCTAGCAGTATTTTTAAGTTTTCAATCATCTTAGCATGCGTTAAATGTCCCAGAGAATATGTTTTGTTTGTTTCTCTCATTGACATAATCAACCCCTGACAATGCTATTGTACTCCTTGTTTGGTTTGTATTCCTGTACTCCTCGTCTGGGGAAGGGGGAATTAAGCATTTTTTTCTGCACGTTCAGCGCACAGTAGCACTGAATTTTCAAATCAGGCACAACTCTAAATTACAGTAATCTAAATTATTAGCCTGGACCACTGTTTAATCTACGTCCACGTGCCAAGATTTTGTAAATGTTTGCTACTCAGAAGTGATATCCGACCTAAACTGCATTCCATTTAGTCTCATGAACCCATGGCCGTATAATGTTGAGGAGAATACAGATAGAATGTAAAACTCGTTTTTCAATATATTGTTGTAACTCTGACAGTAACTTGATTTCTCTTAAAATTCAATCAAAAAATTAGAAATTAACTCATTTGTACGTCTTTTTAGTCTTTTTTCCATTTAGGTATTTTTTTTTTGTTTAATTTTTTATTTTTCCAAATAATTTACTACGATTACAGTAAGCTCGACTGTCATTTTCGACGGAGTAGGAGGAAGGTGGTTTTTGTGTTTATTATTTTTTTCTTATTTTAATTTTCAATGCGTATATATATTAAAATGAGTAGGTATATGAATATCTACAATAATTTACATATATATATATGTTTCTATTTCCATATTTTGCGTGAAAACAATTCAGTAAATAAATTTATTGCACTTACTAAATGATTCAAAAATAGATCTATCACTACTCCAGAGGGCGTTTCTGCGAATAGAAAAAATGATAAATAGAATTGGACAAATGAAATATAGGGCAATTTTATTGTATGAATCGTGGGAAAATTACCTTTTTGTCTGTATGTTGAACAAGCAATGAATTTTCATCTTACGTGTATGTTTGTTTACGTGTTTCTGCCTAAATTTTGTAGATATTTGCTACTCATGCGTTATATCCGGCTTACACTGAATTTCCATTTTATCCCATTTACCCATGTTCGTATGATGTTGCAGAGAATACCGAGAGAATGGGAAACCCGAAATGTTTTTGTTGTTGTTGTTGTTGTTCCTCGACTGTAACGTGAGTTTTCTAATATTTTCTGTTAGGAAATTAAAAACCAATTAATTTTGACGTTTTTCGAAATTTTTTCTCCTTTCACTTATATTTTCGTTAGGTTATTTCTTACGATTACACTGAACTTGACTGTCATTGGAGATGTAGTACGAGCAAGATTGTTTTTTTTTGTTTTTATGATTTTTCTTATTTTGGTTTTCAATACGTATATATATATATATGAATGTGTCTAAGACCAGCATCTTAGTGACGTAAGCAGTGACGCATATAGTGACTTACGAGCGTGGTGTGAGGCTCGCACAGTCATACGCTCACACACCGACTGCCAAGTTTGAATTTTGGA
>JACJUY010000073.1:138203-217652 GCA_014220935.1 Platorchestia sp. MABIK
CGTGACGTGAGTAAAACGTAAGCTAGGGACGCCGTAACCTGAGGGTCCACTGTCCACAAGTCATTCTTAGTAGAGCATTAAGCTCTTCGCATTGTTATGAAGATTCATCAACAAATCGTAGCGAGAGTGCAATTGTCCAACTCACCTGCACGTACAAAGTGACCTGTGCGGCGCCTCTCGCCGCGTACATTACGGGGAGCAGAAGGTCGATGTTGCTACCAGCGGTGCAGTCAAGTTTCAAGTTGTCGGGATTGATGAAAAGCGAGGAATTCGAGGGCGAAAAGTATCGCTTCCTACCAATGTATAAATCCGTGGTAGACTTGTACATGTACTTTTCAGTTGTACTGCCATCGATGAAACGGTCGGGATAGTTCACAGCCCTCACCTGAAATGGGAAGCAAAAATTGAATTTTCATTCTCTCACTCGAAAACAAATTACCAAACGTGAAAAATTTAAACGAAAAATAGTTGAAACAGGTAGCTTTAAATAAGAATCAACTTTATAGTCGAAGAATATAATATACTCGTACATTTTCTACACCGTATTGACCGTGTCGTAAAAAAACATAAACTCGCACATGATTTCTTTGAAATGCGTGATCATCTGGGAATTCAAATAATGATATGCTTCATTAAGCAACTCACTTGAAAAAATTGCCATGTTCATTCATGCTCTTAACTCAGTAAAAGATCCATGACTGAAAGCATCATCATGAGAGCATTAGAGTGAGCTACAGCAGCAGTACCTCCACTCGCGCCTCCACCAGAGGTTCATTGAAGAGGTGAGGCGGGATAGTGACGCGTAGAACACCAGAATCGTCCGTGGTCATGTTTCGGCATATGGCCACGAAGCACGCAGCCACTGGTATCCCATGCTTGTTTGCACCCAAGTACCGGCACACAACTTCTGGGCACAGAGTCATTGGCGAGTCTTGGTTGTTGGAGGGGGTTGTTGTGAAGCAAGCTGTTGATTGCCTCATGCTCTGTCCTAGGTTGCGCGGGAACCATCTTTTGCTGCACACAGTCAGCGGTTCATTTCTGGCCGGCGAACCATCGTTGAATGTAACGCGAACCTGTTAATCGAGAGAATTATGTGAAATAATTATAATGAAGTACCTAAGAGTGGTCGCTTTCCAAGTGAGTCAACAGCTAGAGAGAGATAGTTACTGGATAATTTTACGTTTTCTTTCACTTTTTTTCGACACGGTGGAAAAATCAAGGTAGAGAACAGTGTCATTAGTAGTAACCTTCTTGTAAATGAAACTGGAATTCTTCTAATGTGCTAAGATCTACCAAAATACTGCTTAAAAAAGGTTAGAGGGACAAAGTTTTTCAAAAGTGACGACAATTTTGTATTGAACATAATTCTCTAGATGGAAGAGTTCTTGCGTGTGAAAGAGTTGCCGATGTAGCATGGCAGAAGACGATTATGATGTATAAGGTTGTTACCTCTGCTGCAGATGATGGTGTACATCAGCTGCAGGCTGAGTTGGGGGAAAGTGTGACGCTAGTTCAATAAGGTGGGAATGAATTTGAGGTGAATTACTTCCCTCTTTATGAAGAAAGAAAAATAAGTATTTTGATTGAATGAAAAAAATCGGACGCATTTTGGGATATTTCGGGCGTAAGATATTAAATACGTTATTTATTTGTATCCAATATGCGTGAGGTGATGTTATTACATGTACAGGTATGAATTTTTTATCGTTATCATCGTTTTTGTCAAACGCACGCTACATTTGTGGCTTTCATGTTAGGAATATTTCAGTCTCTGAGCTACCATAGTTTTCTAAGTAATTAAATTTTCTTGCTCATACAACGGCCACAAAAAAGATCAACTATCAATTCTAAGAAAATTTAACCCGCGGCTTTTCCTATAGGCCAAAGTCGTTCCGTCATAGGAAAGCATGGAACTCGTGATGACGTTGAGAATAAGAGCCCGCATCTCTACAGTGTTATCCAAAGCAATGCAATGCAAAAGTGTTATCCAATGCAATGCACCTCAGTGGGCTGCTTGTGCTCGGTGACACTAAATTTCCGAAACGGTGCTTCCATGTGCTTCATTTACATTTTCTCACCAACTTTAACCCATCTTACCAATCAATTGGAAAGGTCATGCCGCTCATTGAATAGAAGAAAAAGCTGGGCTCTCTTCCTGTGCCAACAAGGAATATCTGCGGTATATGTGACTGCAAGCTCATACGAATCCATACCATTCATACAATAATAAAAGTCACTGCGCTGCTCTCGTACCATACCATCAAAAAAGCCAAGTTGTAAAGAACCTACTAAAACTTCTGTTCACATTGACTAGATCTTGGAGATAACATCAGATGAGTTAGTTTAAGCCTCCCTAATTCCATCAAAGGTGTTCCAAAGAGAGAAAGGAAGAAGACACCATTTAGGATGGACTTGAGAGAACGCATAGTCTATGCCAGTGATTCTTAACCTTTCTCCTTAAATTCTCCACTTTTTAGTGAGCCAACTCTTCATTCCCCACCACAGCATCGATGGGAAATGGAGCATTGCCCACCACAGAATCTTCCTTTTACTTATCTGTGACAATCCTAATCCAGTAGTGTTGTCTCTTTTACCAAAAGAAGACATGCAATAACTCATTATGGTTGTTTTTGTTATTAAAACAGTCTGTAAATGGTTGTGACTTGTGAAGTAAGTCAACATTTGGATGTGATATTTTAGATTTTGAAATTCTTCCGATTTTTTCTGGGTGAAAACATATGCACGAAATTCTCCACAGGTTAAGAAGCGCTGGTCTATGCGCAAGGCGCATTTATACAGTAATTTGAGAAAGAAGTTCATGAAACCAGGTCAAAGTTGAAGAAGAAAGTAGTTGAGGTTGAAAAACAGGCCAGCAGTGAACTGATCGAAAATGTTCCGTAACAACACAAAAAACCTATTCTATTTCAATAAAAAGAAGGTCTACCTAATCTTTAGTTTAGTACGTCATATCGTTTCGCGGTCTACCTACCCTCGAAAATACAATAGTTGTATCCTCATAAGAGGATACGAAAAAATCGTTTAGGATGTTGAGGGAGTGCTCCGAATTCTAAAGTTATCCCTAAATACAATCCGTAAAAGGGTTAAAATTTGTTGAAAGTGCGTTAATGCAAAGTGGTAATAGAGTTAGTTAATTTTCAATTTTCTTTTATGGAAATAATACCATTTGACGCAGATGGATATATTCGTTTCATTATCTACCAGTTCTTTTTCGATTTGACCTTGCCTTATTTACGCCGCTGTACATAATTAGTTGGTCAAAATACTTTACTTCGACTGCACGCAACAAACTGTTATGACACTCACAGAACTGAAATACGGCAATTCAGGCTTCGGATAGTTAGCCGAATCTTGCTCAAATCGAAGGGCAGTCCGCGAGACGCTCATGTATAAACTCTCCGATGCAACAACATCCGTGCCTTCTTCCGTTACCGCGATGATTGTTCTGAGTGCGTAGACGTAGGCCGGGGAATTGTTGCTGACGCCCAGTGAGCTTAGTGAGATCTCTACTGTACTGCAGCCCGCTATCTGTAGGGGACAAGTTGGAAAATGTTTTTATTTTTGATTAATACATATGTTGATGGCATACTTCTGAGAGAGAGGAGGAGAAAGAGAATACAAAATTATCAACGACAATTTTAGCATCACTTTGCCCGGTGTTAAAACAAGAGTTGAAAATTTCATTCCATGACTTGAACTAAAAACTCCGTGGAAATCGAGTTACTTCCGTTTCTCCCAAGCGCATAAACTAGTTTATTGTCGTTATCAACTAGCTTACCATCGATGTTACTCTACTTAATTGATAAAATTTTAGTTTTAATGCACGGAGCCAAAAAATCCAAAAACTTGCTTTCCGAGTGAAATAAAATTATGGAGAAAACATCCCACAGATGTACTCATTTTTGAAGAACAATGTAATTTTTTTATTTGTCGGAAAAATTGACACGTATTCCCGGATTGCATGACATTGGTGGAATTAATTTTGCGCGCCGCACTTCATTTGCCTTCTGCACTTTGAACATGGAAGATCCTGGTTCAATTTCCGTCCTGCTACTGTGGTTTTATCACCAGGGTAGGAAAAGCTATTCTGATGATAATAAAAAACGGAGAATGGTTACAGAGAAGTTTACAGGAGATACTTTGTTGCCCATTGTGTGCAAGCTTCGCCCATTCCCTCTCCTAAACTTTCATTTTCAAGCTAAAGAACAATTCACAGCGCAATATATTGATGCGGCGCTTACTTAAGTTTCTTTGGTTCGAGATCCTGAATAATAGTTTCATTAGACCACTGCATCTGTTTCAAGCTTAAAGGCTTTCATTGATGGAAAATGAAGTCATGTTCCTCAGGAAAATTTGATTATCCAAAGTGGCCCGAGACTCACGGATGGCAGATGATCAATCAACTTTCAGTACTACATAAATTACTTACTTGAATTTTCAAACCTTAACATTAACCGATTTGTAAAGACTTCCGAAGGTTTACTTTATAAATGTCTCTGAAGTGAACTACCCCGATGATGATTGAAGACAAAACTGACCTTTTAAGACAATACTTCAACTTTTCATGACTCCATCAACTATCATGAAACAATTCTTGAAAAGCGTTCGCTTTCAATGATTCTTTGTGAACTAATTTTCTATCTTGAATCTTATCCTGCTAAACACTCACGAACTAATTTGTCATGGTTTTGTGAAAAAGAAAAGCTTATGATGAGCAATGGGATGGCCTCTTGGAGCTACGCGAGGATTTCCTCGTTTGCTCAAGTCCCAGACCATACCGCGAATTTTGTGTGCAACACGCGCCCAATTTACTCCAAAACACAGTCATCTCAACTCCACAAATGGAAGTTATCACGAAAAAAACACTGACACAAAATGTCGGGAGGGTTCATATGCTTAGAGATAGAATAAATTCCAACATTAAAATCACCCAGCATGCTAGCAACTGATTGAGTTTAAAAAAAATCAGTAATTCTAATTCCCATTACGTTTGCCTTACGCTATTCATGTAATTAAATTTTACCATGACTACATTCTCAATGAGCTTTAATAGTGTGAAGTCAGTGCGTTAAAGCTTGGCGTCCAGCCCTGCACGTGCTCACCTCGTCTTCGAAGTTCACCTCCCGCTCGTTCGAGCCATATCTGGCGTTGTTGATGTTGATCGCCAGCGTGCCTCTTACCGGCTCTCCGAAAGTGTACCTTGACAATAATTGAAATCGTTGAAAAATTATTTTGAGTTTGAAGAAAATATACCAACAGTTTGGGTAATATAGAAAAATTAACCTGATAATTGAAATGATTTCGTTACTTTTCAGTCAAACTCTCAAAAGTCAGATGAATTTCTTGAAGAAACTTCATTAGATTGGGAATCCGTGCGACTTGTTAATTTTTACATTGCCTATACAAAATACGATTTGCTGATCAATTCAAACACATAGCTATACACATGAAAAAATGATTTAATATTCAAATAAATTTAGAAATCGGTTCTTTAAAAATCACTATTTATTCTTCGTTCAAAGTGAGCATATCACATTGAAATTAAGTACTTACTGAGCACAGACTTCCAGCTCCAGAGTTTCGTCAGACGCCAAAACATAACCAGGTGCTGTGAAGGTTATTTCAAACCTCGGCAGGACGTATTCCTCTACCAAGAACCTCTTCGTTTGCATTTCATTCTCAGTAGATACAAAAATCGTGTAGTAGCCCTGAAAATTCAAGTTTAAATGAAATTTAAAGATGCGGAAAGAAGTTATTTTACATGAAATATAACTGCTGAAGAACTGCTTCGTTTCTATTCCATTGATACAGGGGACAGAGATTGTGTAGTAGCCCTGAAAATTCAAGTTTAAAGAAAATTTTAAGATGCGCAAAGAAAATACATGTTAGAAACATGTGACGCATGAAATTAGTATTGCATGTTACATTTTGACAATTGTTAATTTACTTCAAAAAATTTTACAAATGTAAAACGATTTCATTTGTTTTAATGGAAAATTACGTGTAGCATTTACAAGATGTCGAGTATAAATAATTTTTCGTTTTTATTTAATTTCATTAGCTATACAAAATCATTTGAAGAACAAAGAACCAATGTATAAGAAATGAAAAACTGTTGTAGTCAGAACGTTTGATAAAATCAATTCAGTCGTGTTTCATTCAGACATTAGAGTATCTGAGATACAAATCCAAATGAATTCATGAAACAGGATGGCCTCTCATTGTAGTTTAAAATGCAAACCACTAATACCGAAAGTAACGTCATCGTCAACATCGACGCACAGTTTGACGCAAGTAATCAGTAAGTCTCAAGGAAAATCACTGTAAAAAATATTCACTCCGAAGTAAAGCGAGATGGTTTACTGAACTGTTTCCCAAGTAAAGATCCAACTCCGAGGGAGCCTTAGAATGAACACGCACTCTGGGATAGTACCTCAGTTCCAGACTGGGAGAACTATATATTAACTACTGCAGCTGGACTCTCAAACCTTAGTATAATGGAGTCCAAACACCTGAGCGCCTGTTCAGAACATAGTTTTCTTGCCTCAGCATTCATTTTACTACCTCATAGAATTTATTTTAGTGCCTTAGAGAAGAAAAAGTTGTAGTGAGATGGTTTGGCCACCGAAGAACATATGTTCATCTCATTGAACAATGAACTATGTATCTGTAAAAAGCACCTTGATTGTCTTTCGTATACTCATACAATGGTTTTGCTCTCATGATTAGTTGGTTGACACTGACTACGGTCTAATCTCAGCAATATGCTAATATAAGGGTAAATTCAATGTTATTCTTTTTAACTACATCAAGATAAATTAGAAAAGTACCGCACGCCGCGTTGTGGAAACAAGGAAGACCCATTTTACTTAGCTTAAGTTGGATGCATTTTACGAAGCTTGAGCTATAAGCCCAAGTGCCCTTGTTATTATACTAGTTTTTCAAAATTCTGTCTAATACTTGCCTTCAAGTCGTCCTGTATTTTAATGTATAATATTTTTTGTGAGTAGCCCCTGAAACTTTCGAGCAGCGTAGCATGAGATACTTGATAAGCGTTTATGTGATAACATTTCACTAAATCACGAGCATACAGATAATATTTAAATCGCAAGTATAAATAAGCTAGATATATTTGTCTGATGAGCGTAGGTAAAAGATCAATACGAGGCAAATAAAAAACAGTAAAATCTGTGTCATAGATGAACTCAAGGCTCACTTTCCGCTGTTCGGGGTATCATCAGAGAAAAAAAGTTTTAAAAGTTATTATTAATCTTACTGGATGATTTACGTGCTTTATAGGACATTTTTGCCAGGACATGTACGCTAGTAGTTACACAAGCAACCTGACTTACGATACCTTATCTTAGGACTTATTGAAATAAAATTCAATATTAATCTAAGCCTGATGGTTCATGTTAATCTTATTCGTTTACTTAGTCCAACTGAAAAAAACACAGCGCACTGATGAACCCTGCATGAGTTGTGGGAGTGATGTCTACTTCCATGAATGTGATAATAAAAATGTTAAATATTCACTTACACCTAATCATGCATTATGGCACAGTATTGCTTGTTCATGAAAATCAAGAACGTAAAATGAAATGTAAGATTATAAACACATGGCGTACTTCAGCGTCGATGATTATCGCACATAACTTCGTCGCACTACTATTATAAAAGAAAGTTGTTTGAGAGTAAATATTCCCATCATTTTATTTCTGTGGATGAGGTCAGCTTTAATAAAATTGTGGTTATAGGGATGCATCATAGAAACAAGATGCATTTTCATTCAAATTGTAGTTTGTGGGTCATGTTATATAGAAACGAGACGCACTTTCAACCAAATTGTAGTTCTAGGAATGTAGCACGCACCTCCAAGGGTTCATCATACAGTTGATAGTCGAGGTGGATGAGACCGCTAGGGTTGGGGACGTCCAACCATTGCTTGATGCGAGTCATGGTCGGATCTTGCACGTAAATTTCGGAGTACTACATGGAGGGCGAAACAATATTTTATCAGTGCAATAGTAAATTTTACTTACAAGCTCAAGACACATGTCATGAGAGTTTTTTAATACATAAAATGAAATTCCATTTTCCCCAAAAGTTGCCTGCAGGAAGGAAGGTAGTACAAGTCAAAATCGGAATCATATTCCGAATTATTCGGAATCATATCGGAATTTTGTTACACTACAGCCTTCGAACACATGGATGACATACATTTGTCAGTGCTAAATACCAATTTGAAAATACATAACGTGCGACCAAACTCGAAGTGTCTAAAAAAACAATTGAATGCTATAACTCAGAAATATTTGAAGCAAATATCCCAGTAAGAAAAGTCAATTGGCTACTCAGCAAGATAGGCAGCGAGCTGACATTGACGCTTTGAGCTGTTGATCTACGTAGAAGTTAATGTCAAGGCAAATTCCCAGGAGTTTGGATGTAGAGAGATCGTATAGACATATATATACATATATATGTAGAGACAGAAATGCGTATGCATTATTTCAGAACCGTGGGGTTTTCACGCATCTACCGCAACGGTCAAGGCGAAGGTCCAATGTGATTTATTTTGGATTTCCTTTTGACCAATAATTGATGATTAAATATAACCAAATAATTCGACCGATTTCATTAAATTTCGGGTACTCCCATTTGAAGAATGCAATCGTTACTTTATATCAAGTTTGGAAGGAAGCCCAGAAACAAAAATGAAAAATCAGATTCATTCAAAGAAAACGCCTCGTACCTATACGTACAATCGAGCTTACTATGCCAGCGAGGAAATTTACGGCGTGCACACATTTAGCTGATGAAAACACTGGTAACCTAGTTCTCGCAGTGCCAAATTCATCGTTTTTGCGCTAAAGGTGTACTTCTCAAAGTAGTAAATACGCTTAGGTAGTTCTAGTTATGTCTTACCTACGCTTTTCATTTAACTTCAAACCAAGATGGTGCTTACTTCAAGGTAAATTAAAGATTTGACCTCATATATTTGACAAACCGGTATGTCATCTTAAAATTAAAATAAATTATTAAATCGATTTCAAGTGATTGAGGCCACTCCTGAAGCAACCTAAGTTTACTATCCCCTGTTGAAAAAATATTATAAGGTTTAGATTAGTTTGAAGCTTCCTTCTCTCCGTTTTCAATTTATTTCACAATGCTCAAGGTTGAGGTCTGTTTGCTGTGGAACAAATGCTTGCAACAATCTCACAGAACAAAGTCAAATTCCACAGCTGTACTCGTCATCTGTCCAGTTCAGATAACATGTCATTTATAATCCCACCACATGCGGACCCTCACTCGACAGCACTCGACATTTTGTATGAAGTTTGTGATCAGTTCTTTGTCATAAATAAAAATGAGGAAAGAATGATCTAAAAATTGTTCAACACAAGAGCACTAGGGAAAAGCTTTGGTATATACATTAATTTTCTCGAATATTTTTACCAAAGTTTAGAATTTGTTTAACACTAAGCTGCAAAGATTTTACAGTGCCTTTCTGTTTTTTTACATGGGCAATGACCAATATGATGAAATGATTGCGTTCTTTCTGGAAGCAGTTGAAGAAATCATTGAGTCATCGTGACTCTCAGCGCTGAGTAATGCATCACCCAACAATGAAACAAAGGGACACGAAATACTCAGTTTTCTCAGACAATACCACTCACTTTAGGAATGTTAGGACTCGTAATGTGTAGAATTCATGAGCTGTTGAACGCATCCTTACACTTCAAAAGGGTCACCTGTAATTACAACCATGAAATATTTGAAATGTGTCTTAGATCTATGGCTTAAAGAAACTTACGGGTTCTGACGAAACTTTCATGTTGGGGGTTTCTAGCGTCAGCACTCGGAACTGCACCTTCTGTCCCGGCTGGTGAAGCAAGGATGGAGTGTTACCACATTTCTAACTCAGTATTTTCTTCTAAATATATTAGTTTGAATAAAATTCACAGTTGTTAAAATAAATAAGAATCAATACCCTCTCATCTCTTACGAGTTATTTGAGTTATTTAAAGAAGAGATAAATAATCAGCTCTTTCTCAAGATGCACTCATTGTATTAAATCTGAATTTCAGTCCTTTATTTTAACACACATGTTCCTACAATGCTTTGGAATTAGCTGGCAAATTTGAGAAAAATTGAACTGAAGAAATAATGACAATATATTCCATTTCAGCAAAAAGCATAATGAGAATAATGGACCTGGGAGAACGGCGTCTAAAAAAAGGAACTGTAACTGTGAAGAAATCTGCTCATGATTATCAAACCCTAAGTTTTGTGATACAAGTTTTTTAATCGATACTGTGAAACTGGCGTGACAAATCAAGCTAAGAAAATTTAATTGCAAATCAGTGAGGGAGTTGTGGGATCTAACTCACATATGACCAACATGGTTTTGACTGTTACAAGTAGAGGTGTGAAAAAAATTGAATTTACTCAAATAGTTAGTAAAGCAAATATTTACAAAGCTTATTTCAGATGTTTCACCTCACCTTGTATGTCTCCTTGTCTGTTTGTATGAAGATTCGCTTGACGTCCTGAGCAGCAATCCTACGGGTTTCGTCAATGTCAACACCTCCGAGAGTGCCGTTGACGCGCACCCTGGCATCCCAATAGGTGCCAAGATTATCGGGCGGAAGCAAGGTGACGCACGACAGCTTTGAGCCTGAGGAGCGGCAAAACAAAAGGCATCAAAACTTTCCGTCATAAAGTAAAAAATATACTTAAGAAGACAGTCTAATCACTAAGAATGTCGGCAATAAATGTTGCAAAAGGATCCAATGTCTTGATAAAGCTCTTACATCACGAGTTAAACTACAAAACCTTGAAAGAACAAAAAGGACCTAACACATCTGGCAACATAATTGAAAATAATGGGTAGCACAAAAAAATCAACACGCTGACGTTTAATTATTGACAAAAACTGAAGTGAAAATGTTACCCATGGCTGTAGACAATGGTCAACAGGAAAAGAGTAATTTGTTACGTAAAGCGGTAAATTTAATAATACTATTGCACACGTGCTGGTCGGCATTAATCTGAAGAATTTTACCCCTTCTTTCTTGAGTTGAATTCTCTCGTGCCACTCAATGTTGTCCAGCGCTGTGACGAAGAATTTCCTCGCTTCTTTCATGTGTTAAGCTCTCTTTAGCTACTGTTTTCTTGCTGTCGGAGTCTTGCTACTTCTCTCTTGCGGTTGGACACATTTCTATCTTTGGTGGCCTAAAAGAGGCCACCAAAGATTCGGAATTTTATTCTGAAATTCTAATCTATTCTATTCTATTATCTCTTCAAAGCTTTTCAAGAAAATCACAATTTCGAAAACAATAACTCAAGTTCCAAAATCTTGGGCCTTATACCCAGTGGTAGCCAGGTTACTGGTCGAACGAATTTAAAGCATTTCTTTTTGCATTATAAATTAGAAATATCAAAGCGACATGATGAATTTCAACAGAGAAAGCTCAATAGAAAATTTCTATTCTAAAAATAAACCTATTGCGTATTGTGGATACCATAATCAAGAGGGGGTCACACGGACGGAGGGACGGACGGACGGACGCGGCTACTTTTATAGTAGTGATGTGTTCCTTAAATATGAAAGATCTAATTTACAACCATCCCAGCCAGTTTCGTAGAATATTATTCTTTAATTCTAGTTTACAGCACCGAATGAAAACCATGACGGTAATTTATTTACACACTTAGGGAGTTGTTCATCAAAAGTTAGATGTATCATATTATAGGCAATGCTAGAGTGTAATGTCTACCCCAGAACTTAACTGCGTACGACTTTAAGTTTTTCTACAACACATTTCCTTATTTCTCCACTATCGCAGCGGATCACTCAAAGATCTCTAGAATAGGGTTCTCATGCAACACTTCAGTCTAATTACCATTAACTTTTTAACTTTTAATTTTTCTCATTCCTCATCGTTTCAAATTTAATAATAAATGTCGTTCTTATCACCATCTGACAGTCTATTTATATAGACTCATAAGAACAAAGTACTTGCAGCAACTAATGCAAATTGCCGAAAATCTACCTCAGCCAAAACCTAATACAAATTGAGAAACCTCTGCGCGATTCAATGTACATAGTCTGCACTATACTGGAGCGCTAGCAAACTGTCCTACTATTGCTATCTCGACCACCACTACTACTACATCTACTACTCAAACCCTCTAATAAAAACTACAACATCTACTTCGCTTACGCCATCCACACGCGCATGAATCAGCACTGACAACATAACACACTCCTGTCGGAAATACTCCTGTTAAGCCAGAATACAACAATAGCAATTTACTATTCTTGTAGTTATTCTAACATCCTTGTAAAATTACACGGAGCATTCAACAATCGTCCACCCACTCAATCCAAACCCTATAGCTTGCTCAAAGTACTTTTACTAACACATTCATATCGTTAAATAGTCAGTTCGGGCACGAATCAAAGTGTTATTATGGCGAAACATTTTACAAGTGACTCATGTGAGAATGCTTGATTAACGTTTCTACCGCTGCGGTATTACTCAAGTATTATAAATTTGTTCAATACTCCACTCTAAGTACTCTAAAACTCGGTTGTAAATTTGACATCTACGTTGTGTTTCTTGAACAGCTCTATGTATTCACCGTTCCGTTTTATCTTCTAAATAAGACCCTCGTAAGCGCTACATCACTGAACCGGGACGGAAGTTGGAAAAATTCCTCTAGTTTGAACCGTAACCATTTGTCAGTTAGCATCGTGACACTGAACTGGTAAGATTAACCGCCTAACAAGTGCTGAATGGCTGATATGCATTCCGTCTATGGTTCTGCTGATGGTAATGCAGGACGTGCTGCAAGAAAGTACCAAGAACGTTACCCCAATAGACAGGTGCCTGTTCATTGATAATTCACTGTTTTGCACCGAAGATTATGTGAGAACTGACGTTCCAGTACAAACAGAGTAAATACTAGTTGCCCAAGACAGCTTGATCTGGATCATGAGGAAGGTGTGTTAGAACACTTCCGTCAAAACCAACGTATGAGCACGCGTGCAGCAGCAGCATCAGTGGGAATTCAAGATCACACTGCAGTGTGGCGGAAATTGAATCGGAATAATTTTCATCAGTATCACTTCCAGAACGTCCATGGATCACTTCCTGCAGATTATGCTCCTCGCGAACGATTCACGCAGTGGTTTTTGAATCAGGAGTTAGAAGATGTCCATTTCGCAGAACACGTGTTGCTCAGGGATGAGGCTACCTTCAACAGTGATGGAATGTTCAATTTCCATAATTTTCACGAATAGCAAAGGAACATTTCTCATGTCATTCATGAACATGGATAACAACATCGCTACCCCGTCAATGTTTGGGCAGGTATCGATTCAAAATCAAATCAATGGCCCATACATTCTGCCAGAGCTTCTCACTGGGAATGTTCACAGAATCTTTCGAGAAGAAATCCTTCCAGATTTATTGGTCGATGTTCCATTGGATATTCGTAGAAGAATGTGGTTTCAGCATGATGGAGCTCCGGCACATTTTGCTGTGAATGTGAGACGTTTTCTTGACCTTCAATTTCCAAAACGATGGACTGGTCGTGTCGTCATGGTCCTGTGTCCTGGCCGCAAAGATCTCCTGATCTGACTCCGTTAGATTTTTTTGGGGGCACATGAAAAGTCTTGTTTATGAATCTCCAGGTGAGTCGGAAGAAAATCTTGTCGCCAGAATTAAAGTCGCTGCTGGAGATATTGGCTGAGATCCCTGTGGTTTTTGCCAACGTGTGCAATTCCCTCCGACGGTGTCGCACTTGTAACGATGCTTATGGTAGACATTTTGAACAATTTTACTGTAATGAGGTCCTCGCTTCTAATAAATTATCTGTTGTTAATTGGTTTTTGAATTACTCTTGTGTATTAATAAACAGAGTGTAGCTAATAATTATCAGCGTTCTTATCTAACATATCAGGTTTCATCTAAAAAGAAGCGTCGTTTGAACTTTTATCATTGATAAAGTAGTGCTTACATCAATATTTTCTATAAGTAGCCGAAGTTTGTACCAACAATTTTGCAACACCCTGTATAAGAAGAATATTAAACATAAGTTCAACCCACCGCCGTCATCGTGTTAATCATTTTCACTTTCTGGGCTCTGCTTTCAAATTACTCTAACAAAAAACATTGATGAAATTCTACCGATGACCAAAAAGTAAGAACCTGTAAAACTCACCTGAAGTGGGTCTCAATTGTTCTTGTAGGATGACTTCCTTCGTTTCAGGTTCTAAATCAAGTTCCTCGATGACCTCTTGAGGCAAGTAAGCGGTGCCTCCTGGGTACTCAAACTTGGCAAAGGACAGATAAATATAATCTACCTTAGATTTCGGGACCAAAACTTGAACAGTAATTAAATCGCCCTGTGAAGAAAATGGATCTTGGGCAAAGCAGAACGGCACAGGCGTGCCAGCAAACAAGCTCTTCGGCCAAGTTATCACGTAGTCGCTGAAGGAGAAATCAAAATATGGTTGTTAAAGAGTGTGAGTTTAACATTACCTACATAAAATGCATTTTCATCAGGTATAATCGCGTTAAAAATATACTAACAGAATTTTCACGAGCACATCAAGACAAATAATACTGTACTTTTCACTCCCAAGCTGAAAAATGTTAGTAGAAATAGTTATGGCAAATTTGTGTGTGTATTCCTCAAATATTTGGAGCATTTCTTTATCTTGCGTATTCCTTGTATTAATAAATGTTAATTATGTTCAGTGCTAAAATAAATATGTAGTTTACTGGTTCTTTATGCTTATAAATATTTCAACGGTTTAAATAGAGATAAAACCAACGGCAGCATCTGATAACTTTCTAACCTAACAACTTTCTAACCCTGCAACATTCCCGAGAGAAATTGAAGCCGAAAAGTGTTTCACCTCAATTATTTCAAAGTAAGAGACCTCACATGCTCACATTGGTACTACAGTGTGTTTTTACGTGATTTAGTTTCATCAATTTAATAGTCATCACTATTACCGTGGTTTGCACTTATACACAATTTCGGTTTTAATTCACATCACCCAATAAAATTATTTTTCGATTCATTTTCCGTAGATTATTGTTTCCCACAATCGTAAACGAGTTAGATATAAATTAACTCGGAATTTTTCCAAATTTGAATGATGTATTTTGTCTCTTGAATGTTATCATCTTGGTTGTTGTTATGATTTTGATGTAAATGTGCTGAAGAATACATTGAGTAAAACTCCTGCAGAAGATTACGGCTGAAAAATCTGAGAGATGTGTGATTTTACAATAAACTGTACTATACTGACTCAATATACAGTATTCTCAGCACGTCTACTTAAATGCGATGATAAATGCAGAATCGATTTTGCTAACACACAACATATGACGTAAGAAGAATATTAATCGACTTTAACGTGGAACGTACAACATCACAGAATTTAAAAAACTAATCTTAAAGTAGCAGTGAATAGTTTTGCGGCTTACAGGTACTCGTTTAATTCCACTGTTGAGCAATGCTGAAAAACGAAATATTACTGTTTGTAATCCACTGTGGCAGAAATGCGCAATGGCGTTACACCTTCACCATGAATTCGTTCAATATTTAAGAGTCATCATTCTCTGGGGAGTTTATTTCACAAACAGAGCACATGAAACTATGAAAGCTTGTTATCCCACGTTTAGATAAACAATAGCTAACTAAGACATCTTTCCACCGATGCGACTTTTCGTTCGCGATATTGGGTGGAAACAATTGTTCAACATTGGCATTACTTTGAGAGGGAGAGATGGGGAGAAAACACGAGTCTGATTTTGCGAATGCAAAATATTTCTGATAATGAGGTATAGCTTGATTTCCTAAGAAATGGGCTGTAAGATCGCTTCTGCTGAATTTTCTTTGGCATACTACTTTGGGGCAATGTAAACACACTATTTTGCAACTCTTTTGGAAGATTTTGAAGGATGTTTCATAGACTGAACAGAGAAGCACAACAAAGGTATTATTCTAAAAGCGCTGTTTATGTCTTCTCTTGAAAAATATGCTTATTGACAATCGATTTTCTACTACAAATTTTTAACAAATTTACACAAAATTAAGTGGAAATATTTCTTTGAAAAAATCACATTTGACAAACAAAACAACGTGAATAACACTGGGTAAGAAAATAGAAAGGCAAAGATTCAAATTTTGTTACCTACTTTTAGTACAGAGTAAAATTTGAAAGCTATTTTCCAGGACCTTTATGGATGTATCTAGTGTTCAGAATCTCAAATTGAAGTTTCAGTACAAACTAAAGTTATTCTAGACATTATACTACTGGTAACTGCATGTATAATGTTCCTTGTGTAGCTGCAAGCGTAAAATCTGTGTAAAATTGGCCCAACTACTTACCCAGAGACAGTGTGCAGCAAGTAGAGGAAGAGGGGCACCACAGCGCCGCACCGCGAGAGAAGCCACATCGTTGTCACTTGCCGGTTCCTGCACATCAGTACCAAGCAACCCAACAGCCGAACGCGTCGCTGTCAACTGACGTCCTCTATTTTATCCCGGATTTACATGTGTACAAGTGGACTGTCAAAGGTTTCCGTTTGTACACCTGTGGATTTGAGCCTGAACGTAAAATGACAGGTGAGTAATTTTCTACTCAAAATGATGTTTCTCCGAGTGAATGCAGCTGACATTCTAATTTTCTTTGACAGAACTTCCTATATCGCATCCGCTAAGTGCAACGCAACGATGGAGGGGTGCGTCTTGCCAACGTCAGTTCTACACTATGCCTTGCCTTGCAACAATGCCCAAGCAGGAAGCTAAAAGAATCGCCATCTCGTGAGATATGTGTTCAAGTGGATAAATCCTTAATTCGTACAATTTCACGATCCTCAGCACTATCTATTACAAATAACAACACGAAATCCCGGCGCAGCTCACGCCAGTGCAAAGCCAGCAGGCATCGTTTGAATGCGTTACCACTCCCTCTTCAAGTCTACCCTGCGAGAGCTCCACGTCATGAGGTATTCCAATCCCCCTTTTTAACTACGAAGAATGTATTTTCATGTCTTTGTAATTTTAACCGCGTGGGATGTTATTTATTTTATAGACATTAAATGCAGGATTCAGTTTCTTAATGATTAATTAAGATTGTGGGCTTTAATACCAATTAACTGTCAACCATTGACGTAACACGTTTGTTCATAACGACGCACCCTGAGGGTTAGAATCGACTTTACTTTAAATACAGATTTACTGATGCCCTCGACCTACGCCTACCCAAGATAACTGTTTACTCACGACGACCGGTGTAAATTATTCAATAAATGAATCATATGATTGTAAAATCATATCAATATAGTGTGCCCCATAAGAGGCTGGTGGCAGCGGACAACAAATGTTGTATTGAAATAATTCCTAAAAGAACACGACTTGGTCCGAAAAAATATCACAAATATGATGCCGCTGCAGTGGGATTGGAAAAAACACACAAAAAGAAATATCATATTCTTCGATTAGCGAATATTAAGTTCTCAAATCAATCGATAGGCAAACTCGAGGAATAACGCTAGTACACACCTCAAATATAATGAAAACAAAAAAACATTTCTTATACATAATTTGAGCGTAAGTAAATATCTATCTTTAGGAAAAAGAGTTAAAAAGACAAAAGCCTATTTTCTCTATCAATTTCTTTGAAAACCAAAATATATAGAGTGTTTTTTAAATACGGGACCCGAAAAATCTTTTATAGCTTTTGATTCAATAATCGGATTTTTGAAAACAAAACGGCTGTGAAATACTGAGATTTGTATCTTGTATTTGGATTAATTTTTAAAGATGACGTTCTTCATGTGATATTCACTCGACTACAGCAATATTGGGTGCGTGTTCGCGTGCTTCTCATTCCAGCACTGGTGAGGGCGGGACCGATTTTCCAACTGTTGGCTAAAATCTTTACGCATCAGTAAATGACATTTGACGAAAAAATTCGCAGGTTGTACTCTCTCTTGAAACTTCGCTTGGCTAGGACAATGCTCCTGACATTAGAGAAGTATGCAGTGCTTATGAAAGTTAATTGTTCCTTTGTTCAGTTCGTCATCTTGGCGGCAGTTTCAAAGCAGGATGAATTTACTGTATACTTCGATTTTTATTTGAACTGTTGTATCATGAATACGTAGGCACCGAATAAAAGATGTAAATCTCAGGATTCTACTTTCATTTTGTTTTTAAAAGTCCTTTCATTGCATCAAACGTTGTTAAAGATTTTTCCGGGTCCCTGATTTAAAAAAACACCCTGTACATGGACATGATATAATGAATTCATATCGCACTTACGACAAACGAACTTTTTGGTGACAAATTAAATCATTTATTTTTTTAATCAAAAGTAGCGAATGGCTAAAGTTAGCGACTAGACAACAATGCAAATGCTTACTTCCATTGTGAGTTTCTTTCAACAGTCAACTACTGAGAAGCACTTGGAAACATGCTGTCTCTCGACAGATCCGTGGATATCAAAACGTGCGCGACTGTTCTGTTTTGTGAGCTCTTGTTCTTGGGAGCATATGGAGAGGAAACTAGCTTCAGCCAAGTGTTCGAAGCGAATTTAAATTTGCGAGAAAATGAAGCAGTGTTTAATTTAGGCTAAAGAAATGTAAATGCATGTTTTAAATCTCTGGAATCACTTGAACTGTTTACGGCGGAAACTCAATAAAGAATGCTCGAAATAATGTTACCTCGCTCGATGCTAACAATTTAGGGAGATATTGTCCCGATGTGTACCCCAACGCATATTTAAAGAAGTCTCAATCGAATGAGAACAGGGGAGTTAAGCCTCTTCGCTAAAGTACTTTCGGTTGTCGAGTTATAGAACAGCATTTCATGCAGACCCCATTTTATATGTTCAGCTACTTTTGCTGTTGACGGATGAGAAATAAGTTCGAATCACAGTGCGTAAGATGATTGGGTAAAAGTGTGTACAGGAAAGTGCACAGCCTTCACAACGCACGAGTGGATTTACATTCTAGCATTTTTCACTCACAATTTGATACGCACACAAAACTGCAACAGAAATCTCCTTTTATCGGTTCTTAAGCCGATCACACTCAACTCTTCACGCCGCTGTGATTTGCCCCTTTTTGTCATCCGCCAACAACACAGATCGCGGTGTTCATCTAAAAAAAGGGATTGGGCGATGCCTTTGTTTGTATTAATTTTTTTTAAAGTTTTTGAAGTAATAATCACCCATGTCATTACATCTTATTGAACTTTATTTTTGTAATTTAGCGGTTAGTATTCAATTCAAACGCTAATAAATCCCTCCTTACTTTACAACTGAGGAAAAGGGTCACTGAACACAGTTGATCTTATTTTTTCATTACAAAATGCTACCAAAACAATGAGTAAAAGGTCCACTTACCCGATGTTAAAAATGTGTAAATTTGCTTCTTAACTGAACAGTTAAGAGCAAAATTGAGTGAAAGTAAATGGAATAGAAAAAGTGATGTTGGCAAACCGGATATCCTTTGCCATTGTTTTCAACGTCTTCATTGCTATGAAGGATTTTATGTCTACTGCTTCGGCGGACAGGGCATTCTCCGCACTCAACTGCCTGAAAACCAACCTCAGGAACCTCGCAGGACAAGAAAGGTTGACACATTGCTTGCTCCCTGAAGAATGAACGCAAAGAAATAAACCACTGCACAGCCTATAATCCAGCGTTCCTCAAAAATTTCGACCGAAATTCTTTCCCATCCATTGAAATAAGCCTCAAATAACGAACCCAAAACTCTTTGGCTCCAAAAAATGGGTCGCGATAAGGTGTAACTAATTAACCAAGGCTGCGCTCAATTTTATTTATCGTGTTAGAATCCATGAAATTTTCAAAAACTTTGTGAGGAGTATAGGTTCCATATTCACACACACTAAAAAGAGGAAAAAATTGACTGTAATAATTGCGAAAACGTAAGCTGTGTACAATATATTTCTTAGATGAGCATACCTGACTACGCCCTTAGTTACGTAACTCGCTCTTTCCTACTAATGCGTTAAACTATTTCAGCCGTTTTTTAAATTCAAGCATTACTTGAGGTATGAACACACACGGATGACCACCTGGTAAAACTAGTGGAGGCCATCACATTCATAGTCACGGAGTTCTCATTTTGTCAGAACTATTGCTGATTAGTTCTTCAAATGTTGTGCTGAGTAGAAGTCGAGATTGAGAATAGTGTAGAGTGTTTAATTACTGAACAGAATTATTCTAAAACTAGTATTCTTTAAGTTTTCAGTGAAGGAGTCTAGTAAAGTTTGTGCAATGCCTACTCAAAGGCCTGTAATATCAAAATTGGGATTGTGCTTCCCGACATTTTTTATGACTTTAGTTTTTTTTTAGCTTTTAAACCTCATTTTATCCATAAGTTCTTTAATAATTCGCGAGTGATAATTAATACTTGGGGTACGAGTAGATCCATAATTTGAATCACATTTGACCCTATGACATTGTATATTGGATTTCCAAATTGCTCTTGATTCATTTGAGAGTTTTTTTGTTTCATTTTTGGAGCAATGATTAATGTTCATAGATTCTGGTTGATACATGCTCAGTGAACTAATTTCATTTTTATTGTGAAACGAAGTGAAATGTGTGTTGAATGTGTGAAACGAAGTATATATATAATATTTTCATGTTGTGTACCATCTTCTGAAAAATTAACAAATTCTGGAAAATTTCAGCCAATAATTAAAATTTCTAAAATAAAACCATCAGAAAATGTGTGGCAAAATCACATGTTACACGTCAAATTTTTATCAAATTATTATGTTCCTCTGAAGTCCATTTTATGTTTTCCATCAGAAAATTAGCAAAGAAAACTATCAATTGATTTGACACAAAAAAGTAGCGCAAGATGCTAAAACATCAGCACAGTTGTTAAAGTGTATATCTTAAAGCATAGAAATTTTTTAGCCTGATGCTGAAATGGATAAATCCACTTAACTAGGAGTTAAATGAGTAAACGACAACTTTGAGGCCTGGATTTGGTTTACCTGTTCAATCACAGACTGATGTTAGCATAGTATGTATATATTCAAAATAAGGGTTGAGTGGCGGTGGAAGATAACGAAAATGACATTTTTAATAACAGTCAGTTCCGGTTTTCACATGCATAACATTTCGTGTAGATTTAGCGCTAAGTGTTTAATCATAGGCGTATTGTAGCAGGCAAGGGACAAATATTGGATTTCTTCAGTGAATTGTATTGCTCCAGTTCAGTTACATTACATCCACGAAAGTCTTATCATATTTTTCGTCTCGCTTTATCTGGTTATAAGTCAACCCTGGGATGAAATTTTGAAGAACAATTTGAAACTTTGGGTTCGGTAATGATACATTTGCTCCAGCGCCGCTAATTTTCTGTTGCGTTTCAAGAGCCATTATTTTTTCTACATACAAATGCGTCAGCCGCATTTTTTACATAAAGTAAAGTAAAGTCCTCAATTTTGGGACATGAACTTTGATTTAAATTATCATCCACCATTATTCATCAATTCATTTTCAACCACCCATTTCCTATTGGAAAGATGAATGATCGAAACATTTTTTACATTCCTTTTCAAATTTGTCAACATCACTCAAAACATCAACATTAAATATCAACATTACTCATTACTCAACATTGTAATGTATCTGGCTGCTGAAAATGTTGCTGAGAGTATAATGTTTTATAAAATTTGTCCAGATGTCTCTCCATTCAGGAAACTATAATGGTCACAGCTATCTCTCACAATTCTCTTTCATTCAGTAACCAGGCATATCTTGGAAAAATAAATTACGGAGCTCATGCGTCAGAGGCTGACTCTAACACAAGCGATTGTACACAACAGAATGAATAACTGCAGAGGAGAGGGACCGGGCTATTGTGTTGACCGTGCTGTTATCACATCCTGTCACAAGTGTGGCCTGTCACGATACGACGAGCATTGACGACTTCTAACTTATGTACCTGACTCGAGATATTCGAATCAGCTTGAAAAAGTTTGATATGTTATTGGTTTTTACAAGTACGTATGTTTTTTTAGAAAGTTCTTTCCACTACTATACCAATGGTAGTTTCAAAATTCTATTTTATTACCGATTGAAGAAGAATTTTTCTTAGGTTTTATTAGATTTTGTAGCACGGGGAAGACTACAGTTTAAAGAGTCAAGTTTAAAGAATTGCTTTAATTTTACCTCGCAAGGCTTTCAAGTTCTGCAATTTGAGAACAGTGACTCAAGGTTTCGTCAGATTCAGGACATCCAGAACTAATGAAATCACAATTTGTTTAATAGAATTAAATTCATGTAAAAACGTTTGTTTCACTCATCAGACTCTCAACACCGTTGGTCATTATGGTGCACTCTCGCACACTCAAGTATAAAAGTGAAGGCTATGTCCTTCAAAGCGTTTCTGTATAAACGTAGCACGTTTTCGTGTTTATATGTTAGTAAAGTGTCTTAAGTATTTTCAGCTCTTTTTTCAATTTATAGCACAATAAAAACAGAATATTTTTACTTTTTTGCAACTGCTTTAAAACAACTGTCATATATGTCAAAATACTTATTGTGATACTTCCAACATTCCGATATCAGAACCTTTATGTTAAAAACTTTTTAAAGTCCTTTCTGTGAACATTTCGTATCCACTTGATGGGAGTATACTTTATTTTTCATTTCATTTTTTCTAAGCACAAAGTAATTTTAATTTTTTGCCTCTTAACAGTTTGGGAGCTCACTGGGAACAAAATACCTGAAAAACAAGCAACCATAGCTGGTCGAAACCTAAATCTAAACTTTGAATTTGATTTGTGCAATTTGTCACGTTGATTGTCTAGCAAATTCAAGTTTTAAAATGCACAAAGTTTGGCTTTCCCACCCTGTGTTTAAATGTATTTGTTTTCCATAATTCAGTAGCAAAATCTCTATTCTTCAGTGTGTTACTGCCTGAAGACTGAAGAAATGTGAAAATGTGAAATGTTCACGAAATGTTTCCAGAAATCGATGGCCTTTTTTAGGCCTTAATCTAAATTGCTCTAATTTCCTTATAAATTTCGATTTGTTCTTTTTAAAAACAATTCTTACATTCTATATCAACTTCAGAACAACGACCAGATGGAAAAGAACATCATGCGCAATTAAATAAACCATGCGTACAGCTCGATGATGGAACTAAAAAGCCTTTTGTAGCCAAATTTCAGTTATCATCGATAAATGGTGTTTTATTATACTCAAGCGTGATTCATATATTCGCTTGTACATTGGTTTTTGAAATGTCTTATGACTAACACCAGGACACAATTTCGGTGACCCTCGGTTGAGCCAGTACCCGTTTTTAACCTCTGGATCGAATTTGATATTACGGCTAAGTTCTCTCTTTTCCCGGTGATTCTCTTTAGAATCACCAGGGCGAGCGTTGCCGGGACCCTTCCAGTGAAAGTTACTCTCTCTCAACCGTTAGGCCTCGTGGCAACGGTTTATAAATGTTAAAGAAAAAATTTGGCTTAGGTTATATACACCCTACATTTGGAGACCATTGCAAATAATGACCCATGCTATATATAACACCTAAGTGCCGTTGATGAATTTAGTTCGCGCCTAACCTCACCTGACCAAACCTAGTCTGGCCTAACTTTAAATTAAAGGGTCCATTTGGCAAGCGATCGAATTACGATGCTCTCAAAAGAATGTTCTAATAAATTTTCCTATTTTTTCATCGATATTATCACTAAAATGCGACCCTTAAGGATGCGACACGGATTTGGTCACTTCTATTTTTAATGAATTTGCTTAGAAATCCGAAAAATAAACTAATGCGGTGAAGAACACTTTGTTCATACAATCCGTTTTCAATGATGAACACGACTTGAAGCTTGATATTAGTGAAATTATTTCAAATTCAATTAACTCTTTATTCAAGTTTTTTCTGCGTCAAAATTTTAACGCGTGGAAAAGCGTTAGCATCGCACGGCCTTTAAATTATAGTTTGCGAAGTTTTCAAAATTCTAAATAATTTTCAACAAATGTGCATTATTCACTCAATGCTTGGCACAAATCGGTATTTTAGAGCAGTATTTTCGTATTAACTGTGCCCCGATTGAACATTGTGACATTTTTCTTTTTCGTACGTTAGGCAATCAGAACAACGTTTTATTCCTTTCAACTGTTGGCGGCTTTACTGCAATTGTGAGATTCAACTTTCATTGAATCAATGGGATCTCATATTCTTAGAAATTGCGTTAAGTTTACTTCAGTGATAACTCACCATTGCCTCGAAACTTCTGGTTGTGCTGGTTTGTACAGATTCATTTCTTAAATTATTGAAAATATCTCGGAGGAACTAATCGAGTGTTAAAATATACAGTCAATGTACAAGAGCAATGATTATCACAGCCAAGTGCTGTGATAATAGTGGAGGCAGCTCGTGCGTTTAATGCAAACGCAATTCATTTAAAGTGACGTACGTCCTCGTCATCAGTGAAGAAATTTGATCTCTTTCTGGCGATAATGAAATCCACAAAATTATATTGGAAGCGTATCGTTTCACTGCATGTAGCTAAAATGTAGTCAGCAGTGAATCGGAAACGTTGAAAGTGGCTTTCAAAAAGGTAAAAAACACATTTTTCGATTATAAATTGATTATATTTGTAACAGATCGAAAATTTTGACAACGAACAAGTTGAGCCAAGCCTTACGAGCAACATGAAGGCTGGATTGATACTTTAGGGCTTGAAGAAAAAGAATTGATTTCACAAATTAGGTGAGTGTAACTACACCTTCGATTTTACTTTGAGATCAAACTATTTTAGACAGAATATATTGAAAGGAATTAATGCTCTACGACATTTGGAAACATAAACTGCACGTTTCCTTACCAACACTCGCTTTTGAGTTCTGAGTCAAGGACAATCTAGAAAATGCTGGTCGTTTCTTCCATTGTATTGAAGTAAAGCTCATACAGACCGAATATTAGCAAACGCTACGCGAACTAGCCATCAGGATAGTTTGCAACGCCGCACAAGTTATTGCTTGCATGGTTCTTAGAAAAGGTACTAATTGTTCATTGATGAGGTCTAGTCGCTTCTCTTCAGATGTCTCATAAGATGTTTGCAAGTGATGGTAAGAAGACACACGACAGGCGCGCGGTGAGAGTGCAGACAAGATCACGCCTGGCAACTGAGACAACATCAGCTGCACGAGCAGACCAATGATTGCTATTGACTCTACAGGTGCCTCGATGTGCTGCTGGTCCAATCCAAAGGTGATCGCTTGCCGACACTTCTTCCTCGCTGACCACGAAGAACAAGTAGAACACACTGGACATTGTATGGCCGATATCTTATGCTGTGGGAAGAAAAGAACGCTGTATAAACACTTTTTGCCTGAGAAAAAAGTGTGAAGCGAGAGGGTATGATGAAAGCGAGAAGGGACTTATGAGAAAAAGTCGAATGAGTGCGTCATAAATATGTGTCAAAAATAACTTAAACAAAAATAAACGAAAGAATGACAATTTTATTCAACAAGATTCATGTATAATATTTTGGTAATGCTATCATGCTCCCATCTGTTATATAGTTTCAATTTTGGAACACAAGTGATGTCCGTGAGTAAATTTTGGTTTGCCATATCTGACTTTAAGGTCTCAACTTTGGACGTGATCTTGCACAATTGACGCGGTCATGCTAAAGCAATTTCAGTCAAGCAAAAAACAACGGAAAACCTACTGTCAAAGACCATTATATTATTCTCCAGTAACAAAAGCTGAAAAATTCATAATAGTCAAAGATATTGTTGCTACTTCGTTGTATGATGGGAGCTTAGGTATCTCTTGTTTTCAGAACTACTCAGAAAACCTTAATAAAAATAATGTCTTTGATGGATCATGAGAGTGAAGTCTCAGTGCACGAATGAAAAATAGACATGGGAATTTGTGAGAGTCATGTCATTAAACTAAAAATAAGTTGATATAATCTTAAACGAATTTACCAAAGCAATTGAAATGAACATAAATCAAATTTAAATAAACTTAGTAAAAGAACTCAATCAAAATTGATCGTATGAAAAAAATACAACAATTAACTTAAAAATAACGTTAGAAACACTAGTGAAGGAACGTGAAAGTAAAGAAACCAAATAGACTAGCTCCCAAATTGGAGTAAAAATTTGACCAAGCAAAAAATTTTTAGAGCTCCGAGAAGAAGTACAGGGACACAAGCAACTAAGGCCGTCCAAACTGCCAGTCGCCAAAGCAAGGCTCGAGTGGAGCTGGCGAGCGTCTACGTATTAAGCGGCAGCAGCTGGAAGCGTGCCGCTACGGGGCAGTGAGGCTACTCAGTAAGTAAAACTCAGAGAAAATGATAGACCTTCGTTGTGTGGACAACAAAAGAAAAGAAGTCTGATCGATGAATGAAAACTTAAATTAGTCACACTTCATCAGATAAAATGAATTGAACGAGTCTCGATGAGAGTATGTCCAATATGATGATAAAAATAAGAGATACAAGTGAAGGAGCAAAAGGAGAAGTATGTGGAAGCATCGGTAAAGAGTACAAGAAGAGAAGTCACACTGTAGTTGCTGCGGTGGAGGACCTAAAAACAGGGTCCTCCACCTTACCTTCCGCGGGCGGTGCTTCTCCTTCCGCAGGTGCCGCTGTCTCTCCTTCTGCAGGGGGCGCTTCAGAGGGAGCAGCCTCAGGAGCAGGCTCTGCTGCAGGAGTCTCAGCCCCTTCAGCAGGAGCGCTCTCAGCAGGCGCAGCCTCCGCAGGGGCTGCCTCAGCAGGAGGAGCCTCTGCGGGGGCTGCCTCTGCTGGAGGCTCCGCTGCCTCAGCAGGAGCTGGCTCCTGAGGTGCTGCCTCTGGGGCACTCTCCCCTTCAGGCTTTGGTGCACCTGACGATGCAGCGCGCAAAGTAAGGCAAAACGCGTCATCACAAACTTCACTGAGCCTTTGGCTACCTTTAATTCTCAAAACAAGACACCAACGAGACACGATAAGGATTACACATCACAGGAAGACAAAGCACAAACGAGTTTTTAAATAAATAAACAGTAAATTAATTGATTAGTAAACCTGAAAGAAAATAATTGATTATAAAGCTTAAATAAAGGATGGAATCGCAGTATCGCAAAGCTCGATTCTCCGAGATCGCCAAAACTCGTTGAGAGAATTTCTAACGTGAGCTATAACTCTGACCGGTGTGCCCGAGAGTCCAGCTCCAGAACAGACACCCAAATTGAAATAAAATGCAACGAGTCGGAACCATCAAGTATTCGCTCGAATGGTTCGACGACTTCGACAAATAAAGAAATAGCCGCAAAGTCATATTCTGATTGATCTGTACAGTAAATATTTGAGCTGATGGCGCAGACGCAAGAGAAGAGAACAGCGATAGCGAACAAGTTGTGAAGATGAATAGGAAGCAACCTCACTCTGCCACGCAACGTACCTTCTGCCTCACCGGCTTCTCCCTCTCCCTGAAATGAAAATGAGAGAAAGATTATATGCAAGTCAAGATGTTTTGTTTAATACAACCAAACAAACCTTTTATCTGGATCCACCGAAAAACTAAAACGAATGAAATATATCATGCTATGGACGTATTTTTGTAGGATAAAAATAACCAAGATTGAGAGTACTTCTCTCGGGACACACATGAATATGAAAGATTTACTTGCTCTCAGTCATTAAAAAGTAAAAAAAAAGATGAAAACATTTAAAATAGATTGATAAACTTCAATGAGTCATTTTCATCAGAGATAATCAATTTACACACTCGTTTAATACCAATGCATGTTTACAATTCCACAAATAATTAAAGTTCACTAAGAGTTCGAAGCTGAATTAAAATTCATACAATCAGCCTTAAAATGTAAATTGAAGTTAGAAGATAAACGGCTTTCACAATACGTCCGTAGGCTCAACGATTTCATGGGGTACGATACAAAGCAGGTATACCAAATTTTTTACATCTAATGAAAACTCAACTGTCAAATATTTCAAATTTATGGTGGAAGAAAAATTACCTAACGGATGAAGCACGCGATCGTACATTAAGAATTACGTAGGAAATTTTGTATGAATTTTAGAATACAAGTAAAGCTGCAAATCCTGAGTTGTCTCTGAAATCTAAATAAATTTATGTCACTCGATGAATACAATGAATTTAGGCACAAAATGTTTATCCTTGTTAATTAATAACCATTTTGTGCAATTTATGCATGATGAAAATATGTATCAACAAATAGGATGATTACCAATGCAAAATTTAAATAATGAACCTAGCAGCTCTAATTTACTCGCTGAAACAATGAAGTTTTACTTCCAGCATAACCTTTAACATTCTTACATATGTGCAATCAAATCGTTATTTTTGCAGTTACGTGAAACTGAATTATAAAAACGTAGATTTCAGCAACAATCGTTAAAAAATATTTCAGCCTAATCATCCAACTAGGGCACGATTCCAGCCTAATTTTTCATGACATTGAATTTCACTTATTTCAATGAGCCCCGTGATACCAGCTTTTACATTAGTGTACGCAAATTGTAACCTAGTTTTCTCAAGTTCGAGAATGAAGGAAACGTAATACTTTGCACATATGCGCCACTAAAGGTAATGCGTCAAGCTTTCATTTCTTGCTTGATAGCAGCTTTATCTGTGTTCTTATGACTGAGAGCAACTACATCTTTCAATCTCTGCGACAATAAGAGATTTTCTGTTCTAAACACACAGTAAATAATCTCTACAGGTGGCGTCTCATCAACAGTTGTCATGTCCCATCTCGCTGACGCAGCGAAGGCATCCCACGCTCACAAAATTTAGTTTGAGCTTGAACGTGAGATCAATATCAAGTTTAAATATTGTACGTTGTTCATCTGTTCAACAGTAATCCATTCAAGATCCAGCGTAAAATATTGTTGTACACTCAAGGCTATTATTTATAAAAAACACAAAGCTCATTCAAAATCGTAAAAGCCCAACTAAACAATGTCGAAGAATGGGAGGCTAACGCAACTATCCTGCATTGAGGCAAAAGCGAGGTCACTTTTGAAAAGTCGTTTTCTTGAATGCTGTGTGAAAGCTAAAGTAAACTCATCAATTGTTCTCATCAAAGGAGGAGAAATGAAATACATTATAGGATGATTGAACTCTCGCACAACCGAAGAGGGTCCTGTAATCATGACCTGGAACTCAAGAAAGCGACGATTCTTAAAAAGTGACGGGACGTCAGTTGGTTGAAATGGTGTCGATTGTGACGGCGAAGCTACTTGATGCAATGATTCAAGCTTAAGATTTCTGGTGACGTGGTCTCCACAAAGAAAGTCTGTCAGTGCTTACATCCGTAATTCGGAGAATATTTTTTGTATTATGATTTCTGTGGAGATGACATTTAAACACTCACTGCTAAAATGAAAATTTTTTACAGCGTAATGAAAACCTAATTGCCCTACAGAAAAATAGGCAATCATCTAATTTATGAATGAATGTATAATTTGATCCCATGGTGGGACTATTGAAGAATATATTACCATACCTGTGAACTCTGGTGTATCGATAAAAATTAAAAAAATCATTGCTTTACTTGAGTAGAATTCAGTTTCATTATTTGAAAGCATCATTGACATGTCTTTTTCTCCCTTCATTTACAGTACATTCGGAAAGCTTGGTAAGTGGTCGATCGCAAAGTAAATAACATACGCAGTGAGAGTATGACTTGGAAATGAAACTAACTTGTATTCACTCTACAAGAAATACCTTAGGTTAGTTCCGTTAAGTTCAGCACTAGAGAGGTTCACGGAAAACACTGCCTGCGCGATTGGCGTCATGTGAAGCGCAGTAATCAGGATTTCATTCCCATCAAAATAAAAGAAAAAATTCAAGATCATCAAACCTTTCAATATATTCTCACCAAATGCCATGCAGAAATGTCCTAGGAATTTCTAATGCAATTCCATCAAAAATCAGAGCGTATTCGCATTGCTATCGAGAAATATTTCCTAGATGAATGAAATGAACGTGTTTTGCGTCTGATCAATCAAAGTATGTCCAGTCAACTTGAGTAAATCGTCCGCTAAAACACTCGATAACAAATCGACGAACTCACCGCGCCGCCTTCTTCTCCTTCCTGAGGAAAATAAAAAGAAATAACATTGTTAGAGCACCAGCCAGGGTTGTGCAAAGCAAAGACTCAAAAAAACAGACGAGAATTTGAGTAGTTAAAATCAAGGAAGGGAATCCAGGAGTTCATTGAATAAGTTGCAGGAAGCATTTGAAATGTAAGAGATAGAAAAGAGTCGAGAAAAGAGAAATACGAAGCTGGTGGGAGAATTAGAACAGAACACGGAGAGGTACGCACATCTAGTGAGTGAGAGGAACATACTGTAATTAAATGGCAACAAGGCACCACTGAGTTACTCATAGAAGAAGAGGCAGAGAAGAACATAGCATTATACTTGACACTAAATGCACCGCAGTTATGTCATTACTAAGGAAACATTCGTTAGCCGAATGTTACTGAAAATTTCTCTCAATAGTTACTATGTAGATGCCAGGGGCAAAAACACGCAATGTTTCACAATTTTTTATATAACACAGGCGTTCCAAGAACTATTTCACAAAACATTAGGTACACACAGTATTTCAAAATGTATCTCCAATAATGTACATGATCACAATGATGAAAATAAAAATTCGAAAACGAAAGAAAAAAATTGTTTTTAGTGTTGTACTGCATAGTGCAACGTTCTCCTCAGAACAGGGCTCGTACAGTCAAGGGACGAGGAGGAATCTGGCAATGTGTTAGTCCGATGCTGACAAAGGAGGATAGACTAAGAAAGCTACGCACGAGTAAAAAGGAAAATGTGCTGAATAGGTTGACACAGTGTTTCACAGGCAAAGGCGTTTTCGCTTAAAAGTGAATCCAAGAATGGGCAGGAATGTCGTAGAGAACACAATATGTTCTGTATTCTGTGTATGAGATCGAGTTGAAAATATTTGGAAAACAGACGGTAAATTATTCATAGATAGGCGTTAACAGTGGTCTGAGATAGTGAGGATCAATACAACCGTAAGACAATTCGTGAAGCGTTCAAGCCAGGCGAAAATTTTTAGAACTGAGGAACAAGTGGCCGATGGAAAAACTAAAATGTGCGAGACTGTAACAAAATTGATAAATTGTGAGGCACTCGGGGGCAGTGCAGGTATAGTATTCTTGGTCATGAATGAATAATTATCTTACGGCATTCCCATTTGAAGAGAAAAGTTTCTTTAATTTGGGCTTACGAATTAGTGGTAGTGTATAGCAAAAATAAAAAACATTTTAGCATTTGTGTGATTCCGTTCTCTAAAAATTGAAGAATCGTTGAGGGGGTGACTCGGGGATTGAAGATACAGAAAGGCGAAAGCAAGTGGGTTTCCATCGAGAGCAATGGGCTAAATTGCATGAGAAATACAGCACATCAAATTATTGAGAAAATGGAAGAACATTGAAAATTTACAGTAAAATTGGGTTAAAGGGATTGGTAATATGAATACCAAAAATGTTAACAGTCATCTATCTTTGATAGTAATGGTGCACCAATACTGCCAACACAATCACACTTATACAACAACCTAGTTCAGATTCTGTAACGCTCACATAAGCACTGAATATCAAATGCAGCAAGAGAAACGACAAGCGTGATTGAAATGTTTTGATGGCCGTTGAAAATTGCTGAGCTTTGATTATAATTTCTCACGACCAAAATTAAAGAGCTCTCCAGCTTTTCAAAACAAAAAGTAAAGGTTCAGAACTATGGCCAATAGCAGCTTTAAAGAATGTGTTCAGATGTAGAAATAAAAACTAATGAAGTATTTGAGAGGTTCTATTTGATCTGATTGCAACCAATGCTAAATTTCGTTTTCGAAATGCGAGGAATTGACATGAGAGACATATCACTCACACGTGTGAATTTCTCTTGCTATTGCAACGAAGCTGTTAAGAGCATCAATTAAATAAAATACATTACACAAGCCGTGTTCTTGAAGGACCCATTCTCTGAATTAAATTCTTTTCAGCATCTTACAAACAACTTCAAAATCTAAAATGATTCCTATTAATGGTAGTTTAATTGGAACATCTGCGATGTTCATGAAGTGCAATTGGCGCCATGATGAATTTTTATCGTGAAAACGGTTGCAGTTATTAGCGTCATGTCATTTTACCACAATTCAGTACAATTCGTGAAGAATCAGTTCTTTACTTGAAAAGATTAAGTCTGATGAATTTATTTAAACTAATTAAATACCAAAACAGAATTGTGATACTTTGATTTGTTGCCGATGGCCTCTAAGGAAGATGAAACTAAATAAAATAAAATGTATTTTCACGCTGACAACCATGATGTAAGGCATAATGATAAATTCGTGGCCGTTGAAATATAACGCTGACTCATTCTATTGCAAACTAGTGTTTCAATCTCTAATTAAACATTTCTTTCAGTGGTCCAATTCTTCACAGCGGCAGCAGTTTGAACTCCATTAAGAATGCAATGCAATTATCACTAAATATTAACATCAGACCTAATCATAACTTACAGAGCTACTTTTTGTAATCCGTTATCTCTTGGCAAGATCATCACCGTGTGAGTTTAAATAAAATCATCCGTATCACTTTTATTTAGGAAAAAGTTTAAATTCATACCAAAGAAAGGTGCTGCTTTGCAATGAATAAAACCTCCATAAAGTGAATAGATGTGAACTGCATGATACAACGACGTATATCAAAGCCGACCTTATACTTGTTGAAGTTTTGCAACAGCAAAATAAAAATAAGCATTTGTCATAAAATGAATCCGAGACCGAAATTGGCAACATCGGCGAACCCTGACAAAGATAAATAAATACCTCTTGATGTCCAGTAGATGATGCCATATATCGCCAGCCTACATCGTCAGCTGAAGCTCTGCATAGCTTTTCAGTAACGTATTGGAAAGAACCATGAGTGGTTCTACGTTAGTGTACGTTCAGTACAGGCCCGTCGGGAGTATTGCTACCCTGGGTTACACAGATATTAGTGTCGCGAGTGAAGGCGTGAGATAGCGTTGAAAATTCTCCATGTTTAGTTAGAGAAAGTCCAGACGGCGTTAAATGCAACTGAAAAGTTGTTTTGAAAATAAAGAACATAAAATGAAGCGCAGCATGTGAAGCAACAGTTGCAGAGCTGATCGTATCCGAAGAAAGTGAAAATTTACTGTCATAAAGTGGAGGATTTCAAGATAGAGTTACCTTCTTGGCTGCGCCGGGTCCAACCGCTGCCCAATCAGGCTTTTGCTGTAGAGGGTAGGAATTCGCCAAGTTAGACACCCAACACTTGTGAACCGCTAAAATCTCCGACAACTTCGTAAGAGAAATCAAACATGTATTATTTACAATTTAGGTTTAATCGCACGAGAAAAACTAAAGAGGATTGTAAAAAATCCTTTGGAAAACGAAGACTAATCACAAACCATGTGAATTCAGTAATTGTCTCTCGAACTACTCGAGAGACTCAAGGATACCGTCTTTGCATGCAAATCTGTTACATGCCTAACAAGTCACAAACTTGTTCCATTATAAAATCTGAAATAAAAGTGATTCTTCCCGAGCTTAAGGTTGAAGTACATTTCAGACAATGCACAAAAACACATAAAATAATATCTTGGTCATGAGGGGTCAAATTATGAAATGTATTTATCGGCAGGTTATTTTTTTCCAAATTGCCCATGGGCACTGCAGAATTTGAATTTAATCGAATTTATACATCCTGTGAAATTGTACTACTACATTACTGTTACGTTACAGAATTGTACAGTTACAATATTTTGTATCGGATGAAAACCAATGGAATTAAGTCTACGAGGACGCATAACACCTACTCCACTACTGATGACGAACAAAGTGGGTAAAACAACCTTCAACTAAACACCTAAGCTAGAGAAAGTAGAGAGCAGCAATCCACTCAGAAACTCATGTACCTTGTCGGCCTTGTCGTCCTCAAGCTCGAACTCCTTCTTCTTGACAGTCTTGAGTTGGTTACGGAAGTTAAATTCGGCAGCCTTCTTCTGGAGCTTGGCAAACTTGTTCTCGTACTTGGAGACCTTTTTGAGCGTGGGCTTGATGCTGATGAAGAAAACAATGAACGTGAGCGAAAAGTGTTTACTCATATACATGCAAAAAATATGCTAAAATGAAAATGTAGGGAAAAAGAGATTGGAAATGTACACGACGATCACAAATACCAGTTCGTGCCGAATTGCAATGATAACTATGGACATTTCAATATAATATTATGTTGCTCGTGTATGCCTGTGTTGTAAAATAGTTCTACTTAAAATATTGTGAATTTAACTATGCTATATAAGGTATTAAACTAAATATTTTATGACGGTGACACACGGGTGGGCAAAATAGGTTTTACACACGCATACATTTTCTCGCCATTCTGATAAACACATCGAAGTTCAGTACTGAACGGTTGAGTAAATTCTGCAATAAGCAATTTTTGAGACAAATTATTTGAAAAATAATATACCGCTCGCTTCACTAAATGAACCTCCACACAAAGATAACATGATGAATAGCATTCGGTAAAATACATAAATCACAGTCAACAGCTTAGGGTACGCAGCTGATTCAAAATCTGAACTAACAGTTATCTCTGCTGTACGAGCAGAACAGTGTTTCGATGCTGTGTGAGCAAGTGTCGTGACTACAACGGTGAACAAGTGTGTCTGATTAGGACGCAGTGCTTGTGGAGCACAAAGAACGAATGAGGAATTAGTTGTAACGCATTTCACGGAGCAGAGTTGGACCCTCAAATTGGATTTCAATTACGTTAGATACTAAGTATTCTTGTAGAGAATAGAGCGAAAGAATTTGTATGCAACTACATATAATGAGAGGCGATAAACAAATTTGCCAGAAACAACATATGATCAATGATGAGTGAGATCAGAATTTAGACGAGGGCACCTCAGCCACAGAAGACTTGATACCAGGCAAATTTTAATGCGCTCTGCCATTAACTTTTACCCAATGCTTCTACAACGACAACGCATCTGTAATTTCTATGATCAACATTTATATTTTTGCAATTTATAAGGCGATGAATATTTTTATCAATGCTGATATAGTTCGCGGGGTAGGCTGCATGGAGTTTGTAAGCTGCAATTTTCTAGAAAACCATACCATGTTTATTTTTCATTTTTCGAATCCTATCCTACTACTCACGAGTAGAGAGAACTTTGTTGACGGATCAAAATTACAGCTGAGCAAGTTTTATTCTTGTTCACTTTATGCAATGCTTCCCACCCATAAATACTGTTAATACGAATCTATGTTAGCAGGAAGTTTAGTGCTTCCCCTCTTCGCGACAGGAGGGAAACTCAGAGCACGAAAGGCAACGCAACATTAAAAATGAATGCAGCGCTCGTTTCCCTCGCCTACTCTGACCTCACTGAGCATCGACTCGGTTGAATTATTAAACGATACTCACAATTTACCGCGCAGGTCGTTCACTTGGATGTTGAGTTCGTTGATCTATAAGGACATCGAAAAGATTAGATCTATTCAAAATAACTCAGGTTTAAAAAATCAACAGAGTGATGTTTTTTTGTGATTTCAGTATGAATGAACCATAGCAGATGGAAACAATAGAACATTGATAACCTTGGTACAGACAGATAATCGTAGACGCAATAACTTATTATTTACTTGGCCATGAACTCAGCAAGTTTTAGGAAATATTGGAGAAGCGCTGCGTGCAGTAAGGTTCTAGTGAATGATCCTTCAAAAATTACTGATACTGAATATTATTTTATGATTGAACGGAATGGTAGCTACCTGGTTTCAATTTATAATCGGTTACTCGACGGTTCAGTGAAAACAATATTGTTGTAGCGCTTTCTCTCCATGTCATTGTAAATTTCATTACTATAATGTAAACAACGTTTCTCGGATTTCGAATATTTCTCTTTTTTTGAACAAGAATGATCAGTGAATATTTACCGTATTCTCAGAAATACAATCAATTATAGCAACAAAAAGATTTTCTTCACGTACAGAGCAGTTTCAATCTTCGAACACACAGGAGAAAATGCAGCAATTTCTTTTACTTCCATTTACTCATATTTCAGCTTCGGCAGCGCTCAGTGCAACGCACGCGCCTGACGCTTCTAAGCTATGCCGTAGACCAACATGCATTCAATCAAACGTTAAACAAGGACATCTGACAGAGCTCAGTTGTACTTATGAAACGGAACACTCGCATTGAGCCAACGGCGCGAGATGGGGAATCTCACCTGACTCATACAACATCGTATCAGTGACGATGTGAACAAGTTGCTAAGCACTGTTAGTATCGTACATTTTCTCGTGTGCTTCAAGAGTTTCTGAGTACGCTCGGAAATAATAAATAGTTGCACACAAACACAATGATATTCGAAGTGTTCGTTCCAATTTGATATGAGGTGGGAAATGAAATAAATGTGGAACACCCTAATCAAAGAAGAGTTTTTCAATGTATCTCTAAGAATTTCTATGAAAATGATGAGTAATGATTCGAATAATTGATCAACAGAATATGTCTCAATATTACAAGAAATATTTCAAGACATGTATATATATATATATAACACAGTAAAACCAATACAAAACTCGTGTATTATCACTGTTTGTTAGCTTCAAAATAAATTATCAAGCCGTTAAAACATCGGATTACATAACATAACGTTCAACAAAGCCGCAAGATTTAGCTCTAAGACTGGGAGAGACAATTGAACTTTAGAAGCTGGGACCGTAGGACTGAGAGGGCGGGACGTCAGTGGACGCAAGGCAGGTATCACATAGATGGTCAAGCTTAACGCTACGAGGCCGCGCTGCGCAGGCGCGCTGCCAACCCCAATCTACCACGCCGTCATTCCTCTCGTAAATGTCATCAACTCGCTACTTTGAAAAAACTCGCAGTAAATTGAAAATATCGCAGAAACTAAATTATTAAACGGAACTTTCAAAATTGAGTCCCCTCCCTGTATGGTGAGCAAGAAAAATTCATGGTGAAATATATTTAAAACTTGGATAGAGCCCCTGGAGTCAGTTCGAGAGTAAATGTTTTGATACAGAAGTGATTTAAACGTTTTCCCTTTTATTGAATTTCTTCTGAGAAGTGTTTGAATAATTAAAGTTTGTCGTCATTTGAATGCAAGTCTATAATGGATTAGGTAATATAAACATTTAAAAAAATTTCTGTTGCCACTTAGGAAACCTCTTGCCAAAAAGGTGCAAATCATGTTGTGCTTCGAGCTGCTATAACTTCTCTGTGTTTGACCCTCAACTCTAAACAGGTGCACTCGAATTCTAAGCGTTTCTGCAGTTGGTTGCTTTAGGACTTGCTTTATTTTCGGAAGGCTAAAGCTGCTTACAAACTTTCAAAACAATATTTTTGCCTGTGTTCAGAATAATACTGAGTTCAATTCCATTCAAATTTCATAGAATATAGAAAACGTTTAGTACATAAAACCAAGACTAGACAAAAACTTTTCGCTTAAAAATTTCTCATACGTTCAGCAATAGGTTGAATACTTTCCAAGAAGTATCACGTTATCAACAAAAGATTCGCTCTATAACACAACAAAGAAAACAAACATTCGGTTGGTAAATTTGCTATAACAAATTGCAAGGTGGAATTTTTTCTTTGCTCTCCCAGTACACAATTTTTAAATCATTCTTACGCTGTACGAGTTACGGAACATTTACGATAGAAATGACTCACGAGAAAAGATAAGAGTATATCCATTCAAGAGAAAATTAGTTAGTATACAGTGGATTGAAAAATAAGTATTTCCATGGTTCCTAACAGGTCAAAACCAAGGGAAAGATGAATATTATAATGATAACATTCAATATCCGCAACTGGCATGAAATTTAGACATATCATTGCAGAAAAATTCTTGGATTACTGGCTGAGTGACGAGCGTAAGAAAATTTACATAGCTGAGTAACTGAAGTCAGGGTGCGCAAAAAAGTATTCTATCTGAACCAGAGACTAGAAAGCAACTCGTCGTGCAAGTTTTTGAAACGACTCATAAAAAAGAGACCGACGAAATGAACGGAGTTTGTTTGCGGTAATTCAAGTCTAGCTATCATTCAATTACAAATCCTTCGATTCTAACTGGTGCTTAAAATCATGATGAACTCACTATTTCAGTCGTATTGAACGCGTGGGAAAAATATTTCAAGAGTGGCCTCTAGAAATGACTCATTACTAAACAGCCTTGCACTCGTGAACTTTTGAGCCAGCTGAGAATTGGTGCCGATGTGCGCAACTCTATTTTTTAATGAGAGACGATTTATATACAAATGCTCTCACTCTGTCTACGGTCGCCTTCAATAAATCAATGTAGGCGCGAAATACGTATTAGCGATATTTAACATTGCGAATAGGATTGCATGCCAGTAGACGGAAGCGAGGTATGCTGTACATCTCATAAATGGAATTTAGGTTGGCAGAGGGTTTCTGTACAATTTAAACAACAAATTATTTGCTGTACAACCAGGGGCGAGATCCCTCTAATCCTTGGTTCCTGTTTCTTAGAGGACACGAAAGTTGAAAACCGGTGTGGTGAGGACACTGGCAAGCAACCTAGGGACAGACGAAGGGAAGTCGGACAGCGTGCTCTGGCCCGGGCCTTCCTTGACATGCAAGCTGTGCTTGCTCACACGAACAACCAATTGCGTTTACACTTACGACAGGCCAGTTAGTGATTTTATTATGTTTGCGGACAACAAATTCGCAAATTATTTACGGTCAAAAACTAAAAAAATTACTACTTTATTATCGACACTGTCACATATTATTAACCATAACCATAAAGTATCATTAAAACGATAAATAATATTGTTAAGATAACTAAAATTAGTAAATAAAGAACTAATGTGACAATAAGAAGGGCGACTAAGAACTTAAAGGAAGGAACAGGACGATGGGACTCAAGCCATGAAATCTGCTGCTGAGTCCCCAGGGGGCGTTACATAAAGACATTAAATGCACGGCTCATTCTCTTTCTAGACCAAGAATCATGTGCAAAATAAAAGGGTAATAAGTCGTACTAAAGGACATTATACAGGCTTGCTTCTATGGAGGACTTTACAGAGTATGGCACTTCCAGTATATTTTACCTGTTGTCTCGTTCAATTGACAATAAATTGAAAAATATTTTGCTGAGGAAAAACATTCAGTTCGGCTTGTTTTGAGGCAGGGATGGCTTGGTTGCAAAAAGATAGAGTGCGCTAGTTAATCAAATGATCAGTGGTTCATTCAAAATTCATTCAAGAAGACAAAATCAGAGTATGGGAAGCAGAACTCATTATCAGAGAGTACTCTCAGAGGACGGAAAGTTGTCTACAGCGTGCATGTGCCCTTAGTCTCGGTGCCTAATCCATAACAAAAAAGTGAAGATATTAAAGCCGCGCCGCGAGTGGTGCACGGTATGAAGTGCCATACCTGAGGAATGAGTGACCTCTTCGTATAGAGAGACCCATGGGGACTCCAGTCAAGCAGGAGGATAAGAGGATGCAAAGATAGACATGAAGCAGGGCAATGGAGAACGACAAAAAATCTCAATGGAGCGTAATTTTTGGTCTTAGATTACAAAATAAGTTAAGCAAACTGATTAATCATGGGCGTGAATCGAAAGAGTAGATGAAATAATTACAATAGAATATTAAGGAGCTTTGTTAAACGAAGAGTTTCTCATTGAAGGGAAACGTGAGTGACTCCATTTGCCGGAAGATTTATTAGCGAGGTGTTTTGTTAAGAAAGGAGGAATGTTAGCAAGCCAGCCTATTCTCGGGAGACAACTGAGGGAAGGAGACGTATTAAGAGCGCCTCTCTAGAAAACCATCGATAACAAATATATATTTATATATATAGAGAGGGATGGGAGCACCGCAACTACCAAAGACGCCACGTTTATCGTTTATTATTAGTCATGGGTTCGATCCATCTAAACGTGTTCTGGTTCGTTTTAGCTCAAAAAACAGTGGGTCAGCCCCGGACTATAAAACTTGAAACTTCTAAAGTGACACCCAAAATTTTCTCTTTTTGAATAATTTTGTTTAATTCAGTAAGAAAAAAGAACAAAGAACGGAAACTGAAATCTACCTAACTGTGTCCATTCTTCCTTACGTAATGGCTTGACTTTAGAGTTGGTACCTTCATTTCCATAAAACGGATCATGCATTGTTGGGACAAATGGTCGACATAGTGGATGAACTGAAACAGCAGGGCAGAAGCATCCAGCAGCCCTTAGTGTTTTACTACGTTTCTATAACTAAAGTTTACGACGAAGATATTAGAAGACAATCCTTGTCCTACTGAGGAAAATTAGTTTTATAAACATAATGAAAAAGATTGAGAAGTGATGTGACATGGACTTCAATAAAAAATATGGGAGAAAATGCATGCTGACAGTGAAAAGAAGAAACGTCGACGTGTACGAGATGGATTGAAGATGATCACAACTTTAAGGCTACACTTTCGTGAGCTTAAGGTTGATATTGCAATGAAATGAAAGGATGCTAATGAAAAGGCAGAAAGAATATTCAGAAGCTCCTAAACGAAAATGAGGAAAGGCTTCGAAAAGCCCAGGAATGATATTATGAAGCACAGAGGAAGACTATTTCACGCCACAAGAGAACAAGACACAAAGACCACAGTCTACGTAAAGCGTGAGGGAATAGCAAGCCAATGCGCCTCACTCTACTGCCTTTTATTTGCGGATCTTCAGCGCAAAATAAAGTGTTGATGAGTCGATAAAAAGATTAAAGTTTTAACTCCATTCCAGGAATTATTCACTTTTTAATTGAAGATAGCAAAAGTAATGAAAACGATGAATTAGCTGGTGGATTTGACGTAACGCAACTGGCAGCGAGTGAGGGAGCATGGCGGACGCGTCTACAGCGTTACCGACCCACTAACGAGACGAGAGTCACAAGAGTGTACCAAACACAAATGTTTTCTCTGTCTGTAGTGGTCCTGTAATACTCTATTCCTAGCATTTTTGGCTCCGGCACTTCATACAGGTCATGCCACTGGCGAAGAGATTTTCTATGGCGTCAAATCTATTGATCCCATTCTAGCCATGCTAGAGGTCACGCATTTTCAAACATTGAAATCAATTAAGTTTAAAGGCACTCGACGACTAATATGCAGCGCACTCTGAACTTTTGTCCTTGTAAGGAAGAAATGACCACAATAAGGTAGATCGTTCAACGGAATGTGATTTTTCGTTTACGATCGAAATCGAATTTCAGGAAATTGAAATGATGATTGCTTGAAAAACCTTGTAAAAGAAGCTTATGCTAGTCGAGGGCTGTCCCCGCGTGATCATTTCACACTACTAATTATGGCACTCACGACGCAATTCGTACCTCATAATCTCGCCTCCGAACCTCATACTCAAGATCCCATTTCTGGGACTCGCAAAGGAACAATCGCTCGTGGTATTCCTTGCAGATTGCTTTAAGTTGTTCTATAATAGAATACTTTGTTAAGGCATCAACAATTGTGAGCTTCGTAGCCCATGACAGGAATGACATGGCAGTGCAACAGGTAAAACATACATAGACATCATGTACATGATAATGTGCAACGCTCAGTCCGTACGAAAACGTGACAGGAATGGACTTTGCGGCCGAAATAAAATAATAACACACGGTGTCATAGAGTGGGCAGAAATTCCTCCATAAAAAGCCTGTAAAGAAACAGGATTAACTACACCATAAAGAGTTAAGTTATAAGCTTTTCTCAGAAGAGCCACGTCGAAAGCTGAGGCTCGTTCTCTAGCTCACACACAGTCGTCAGACGACTCTCAGAGGGATGCACCATGGCTTCTTTACCTGGTAGTCCCTCATTTTGATAGCATGGTCTAGGTCCCACTTGTCACCTTCTAGAGAAGTTATGCGTCCATGAAATTCCCTAAGGAGTGATTGAAGTTCAGCTACAAACAGAAAATACAAAAGCGCATTAGCAACCATTGCCCCACACAGACAACAATGGAAAAAAGGGAATTATTATACTACACAATAGCCGCCGGCAGAGCTGGGTGCGACGGAGACCTGCTTAAGGGAGGGTTTTCAGGTGGTGAAAGTTTGCAGGATGAGGAACATAGGGAACAAAGGGTGCGAGGTCTAGGATATAACACACAAAAGAAAGAGAAAGAGAGACACTCATAGCGCTGTGTTTGTGTTTAGAGTGTCAGCTGCGAGGGGGCAAATGAACGGGAAAACCAACTTCGGTAAGCCAAAAACTTTGATCTCGTTCAAATAAAAAGAAACCAAGAGAACATCGTGAAGGTCACAATCACTAACTACTCGGAAAGCGATGCTTGAGCCATTCATTAAAGCGCTGGTATCAGCCAAAAGAAATGTAACATCGAGTAGCCATTTTTAAACATTCATATACCACTGCTTTAAACCAGTTAAGAGCAAAAAGGGAACAAAGTAGCAGTTAGATTAGGGAAAATAGATACTTTAGAGCCAAACAGCAAAAGACACGTTTGCAGCTGGCAACGCTCACGGCGAATCTAGTCGTAAAAAGTGACGGCATTTCACAAAGTGAAAAAAAATTAAAATAATAATTGAAATCAAAATGATTTCTATTAAAAGTGAGTAATGCGAATGATTAAATGTGGTCGAGCGAGCGAAAAGGCCTTTCACAAACCTCGTAATCCTTGCGCATAACTTCCATCTCACAATCGTATTTTTTGTCCTCTATCTCAGAAACGCGCGCTTGGTACTCCTCTATTATGCTGCGCAGTTTGTCTGTTGGTGAAGACTGTTTAGTGCCAGGCAAGGATATTCTCAGACCGGGCTGTCCCGAGCATCCTCTACTGTAGTGTCTCGAGCGCAAAAAATCTGAATCGGTCTTTCCCGACAAAACAGGTCCAAAAATAAGCTCACAAAGAGAGACTCTGGAGGTTTGGTGCGGTACCATGTGTGATGTGAGTGACTGAGGTGTCTGGAGGAACTATTGCGTAGACCATCCCAAGATTTGCAGATAAGGAAACGTACGCTAGATTTCTCAGAAATTAACCTACAAAATGAAAAGGATGGTAATTAAAGTTTTATCAAGGAAGTTTGCAATTTTCGAGGAGTTCGCGTGACTTTAAATACTTCTTCAAATGTGCCTTTAATATTTAGTATTTCATCTAACGTTATTTATTAGATCTGGGGAATTTATCATATCATAAATCTTGGGATTGATCATTGGTTACACTTGGTGTGATGATGGTGGGGAGCACCGAGGGGACTGAGGGAGACGCTGGAGACCGGAGGAGGGGTCACAACAAGTCGTACAATGCGAGAAGCTTTCCACTTTGTAACTGAAATTTAATTTGAAAAAAATACTAATCCTTAAACTCAGATCCAAGGCGATTCGTCGTTGAACATCGCCTGCATATGCCGGCAGAAATAATTGTGTTTCAATGTGTGTAAAATGGTACTTGTTAATGATAAAAAACCTGCAGTTACGTAAACTCGAGGTTCGAAAATTGTGCATAAAACTTCAAAAATACCGGCGAAGCAGCGTTAATTCATGGTAAAAGCAACGAAAGCAGAATTAGGCTTGGAGAATGAATGCAATGTCAATTTACTATCCATTGGGGTGATGTTAGAGTCAACAACCTCGAGAATTCTACCTCACTAGCAGGGTATCTATTAATAATTTTAAAAATACCATTGCCGGCCAAGAGTTCTTACGGAACGAAAATTTAAAACTCGAAGAAAAATTGTTAGTGGGTTGGATCCAAAATTTGGAAATTTTCTACTGTGATGAAGTCTTCAACTGTAACATAATAATTATTCTAACTCGAGGGCTTAAAGCAGAGCGGCTGAGCTTTTAAGGAACGGGATATTCGAGAGCGTTAACGCAAATGTGCAACATAAAATAACCTCTCCCGCAATGATAGCCCTACACCCCCTATTAGCGATCAAAGGAATATAAAGCCAAAGATGAATGAATATTATCAGGCTCGAGCACTGCACCAAGCAGTCGTCCTATTGTGAAATGTGTCCAATTGTGAAATGTTTCGATCGAAATTTCGTTTTGTTTCTTGTTCTGGTCTTGTGACTCCTCGAGTTCAGTAAAGTATGAGCCTCAGGAGCTCAAAAAATTAGCAGTTTCGCCACCTTCCTAGAAAAAATCTAGCCAAGCTATCAACTGCAAGTAACTCAAATGTGTCATTACAAGATCTCTTTGCTTCTATGATGTGAAATCCTGTACATCTACTAGCGCCTTCTTCTGATCACGAGTGCGTCAAGGCTGCTTCCTAAATGAATCAAAAATTTTTAATATCCTCGCAGCTGAAACCTAAAATTTCTGCTAGTTGTTTGGCAGTTGTGTCTGTGTCGAGAGTAGATACGTGAAGGAATTAAAGCGGAAAGCCGTGCAGGATTCGATCTGAATCAAAGACTGAACGTTATTGTATACGAGGAGAATATTCTGAGGAAGTTGAATGTAGGATGGAGGAAAGATTGTGTCAGGTAGACGCGGAGTAGCAGAAAAATACGCCGATACGATACATCGAATTGTGTGTACATTACAAAAGGACATATTTGGAAAGGTGACAAAAGGTGTATATATAATGCTACAGGGAACATAAAACATGAAATGAGGCTTTGAGGAATACACACAATGTATATATAAATATATATATATAGCTTGGTGGTGTGTAGAGTATAAAACCTATACGCTCAACAAGAATCAAAAATACAAAAATCGAAAATTCTCCTATCAAAATTTAACTAACGAAGATCCTGGAGCTTACGAAGAAAGTAAAACCTGCTGAAAAGAATAAAAACAAAAGGATTAATATTTAACAGCAAGACTACAAACTATTTTCATCACTGACATTGTAAAATAATCACAGAATTTTTTCAAAGCATGTATATTTTCAAAGCAGCAAATATATTAGAATATATTTTTTTCGACGTATTCAAAGGTAAACTCAAAATTTTCAAATTTGAATAGTAATTAGAAAGTGTTCTCAGAATGAGAGAACACGATTTACAAAGAGTATTCGAAACATTATGAAGAAAATATTTGATTTTTATGTTTTGTAATTTCCTTGGTAAAATTTATAATGTATATCAGCCAAAAAAAATGGGTAAAATATAGAAAATTCACGAATCATTAAATTCAGATAAAACACAAAATTTTCAATTACAACACATGAACAAATGAATGCAGTCTTCTTTCTACTTCAACACATTTTCTACTCGAAAAAATTTCCCCAAGTTAGGAAAGAGACCGGGAATCAGAAAAAAACTAAGAAAAATTTAATTTCTAACAGAAAATCATAACAAATGAAATTCACAAAAACTACCTCCTATGAGATTCTAAAGAAATAATGAAACTTATCAATGTCTTGAAATAATACATAAAAATTTCAATTATTTTTATAGTACAGAAAACGAACAAATTAATGAGCTTAACTGTAAGAATTATTGGTCGCTTATTTTATCATTTCTACTTTATTTAGCCCACATTTACCTAGTGATGTACGTTGACCTTTATATGGTAAAACATGCGTCGTCTCCTAGAACAGTATAATATAAAGCTGGCAGCCACCAATACAGTTTCAACATAAGATTGACAAAACAAACTCACTGTCATCATACTGCACTAGACCAAGCCCTCTTAGACTTTAAATTTTGAGAGCAACTCAAGAAAAGTCCACTAGGCCGCTCGGTGTTGCCATATTCTATTTATTTCGTTCTACATATTGAAATCTGATCCATTCTTAGCCATTGTTGTATCTCATGCAATAATTTGTATCTCATTACGACGACTCAAATGAATATTTTTCTGAACTGAAATGCTATAAATTCATTCATGTATTACGACCCAACTAGGTTCATTAATAGTCCAATTCCTGTTAAAAAGCTATTGCCGAGAGATGAAGTAGATACTGAATAATACGGATTTTTTCAAGATCTAATTAGTATAGTAATGAACTTTTTTCTGCTAGGTTACACTACAAATGCTAACTACAATATAACTTGAAACGTTTCAAAGACATTAGCTGGCTGAGGCAAGAACTTCAAGTAACTCCAGACATGAAGCCATAAATTTGGCAATACTACATCACCCGATACTGAATGCTATCATATCACCCAATCTGCCAGTATTATCACAAACACTGACCTTGTGCAAATATAAAAACTCCAAGAATAAACACTTCATACTTTCAACAAAACCTTCAAAATCAATTCAATTCAGAACATCATAACTGCAATAAGAAGACCAATTTTTCAAATATCGTGAGAGTAATCTAATTCTCCAGCATTATACCTTACCTACCAAACTCCTCTATTAACAAACTTTTACTCTTAGCTTACAGTTTGTGTCTATCAATTTGAACTCTTATGAAATGCAACTAATAATTTTAGCCCTCACCAAACATCAGATTTAAATATTTGGTTGTTTTGTCTTATCAGAACAACTTGAGCTGCAAAAAGTTATTGACTTTCGTCTGTAGTGCTGAGGCTATTCAAGACATTACAATGAGTGTCCAACTCTATTTTAAAGAACATAACTTAGCTAGAACCTAAAATATGAGCCCATAATTGCTCATAAGAGTAGCGCTGGAAGTATATCTCATTGACCTCTATAAGAGCGCTTCCATTCTGTGCGTCTTCACTAACTGCCAAGTTCCCTGGCCCTGTAACCTAATGTTCGAACTTTCAACTCTTTCTGTCCAATCACGCCCCTTTGCAATAGTGATCCAAATTACCATGTTCTTAAAATATCGTTCCTTAAAGAAAACACAATACATTATGTGTGAATTCCCCAGCAAAGCTGACAAATATTTACATTTGAGTTATTAATTCAAAGGAGGCTCTTTGTCAATAGATTTATATGAACCACAATGAACTAAAGAAGAGAATCCATTAACATAAAAGAAATAAATAGCTACGACAGAAAGAGTTGAGCCTGATTTAGCTAAACGGCTGGCAGCTCACCCCATAATGTTTCGTTTAATGGGAACCAAAGACGCTAAATCCGTTACAAGGTTTTCACTTCCAAACAATGCTTCAAGCTGAAATACTCGTACATGTAATGGTTTCTGGGAGCGACTGTTTCAGTATTTTTAGGAAAATTAAGCCTAGTTTTCCTTGAAATATTACGACGGTTGTCTCACAAATCCCTAGATACACATACAACAGCAGAAAGCATCATTGTGTCAGTGCAGACCGTGTAACGTAATGACCATACGACAGCGGTAGAAGCCTCTCCCGTAGTCGCTGGAGGAGTTTACCTTCATTTGCGCCTTCGAGGTTCTTCGGTTGGCCGCAGCGCTGGTCAATGACCTTGCGCCTTTCAGCAGCCTTCTTCTCCTGCTCCTTCTTGAGCTCCTCTGCAGCTTTCTTACGCAACAGCAGCTGAAGAATGCAAGTTATTTCTGGTAAGTGAAATGTCATAGAGCCAGTGATAATCATTTCGCTGCAACGTTCGCTGAAGCCCTGATTGAAATACCTGACATGTTTACGCTCAGAAAAAATCGTACGAATATTTCACATACTGTTGTGTGTCAAACTTGTCTTAAAACCGGAAGACATTGTCCGTGGAATTTTCACGGGTCCTGCTAGTATGTATAACAAAAAGATTGGCTTGCCAACCTTGAAAAAGAGTGGAAACAGTCGCAGAATTGCTAAAGAATATTTGCTTGTACTAAAAATAATCACTCAAGCTGAAATCAATTTCTGTGTATTTGTTAGAAAATACATCAAACTTTGTTGCAAAATTAACTTGGGAAGTAATAATTAGGTCATTTCATGAAGTGGAAACAAGCGACAGAATGATGACGTTTTCAGAAAAATAGTCACATCGAATCAAGGGTGCTAAATTGAGCCACGTGACTGAAACACTCACCTACAGGACATCAATTTCTATCACTCACCCTAAGTTTCTTCTTGCGCTCAGGGGTCATGAAACCCTTCTTCTGTTTCTTTTGGCTCTGTTCTTCGAGCCTTTTGCGCACGTCGGCCTTCTTCTTCTCAATCTCCAAGGCCTTCTGTTTCGCAGCCTGTCGATAAGAAATGAATTAATACATGAAAATAGCGCAAATGGAAACTCTCCCAGAATAATCTTCTTCTACTACTGGTGCTTGGCTAAGCTAAACGCAACGGCCTAAACTACATTAAATAATTTGTTAAAATAAAATATGGACCTAAACCACCATAGTGAGATGATGATGATGACGAGGAGGAGTGATAAAAATGAAAATTTGTAAAGCCCTGCAAGAAAAGAGAGAAAGTTAGCATCTGGAAAGAAATGATTTTGTCAATATGAGATGAAACGATTGATTATCTTAAAAATACCAAAGCCAGCCTAAATTTTTAGAAGCTATTAAGGCAACATTAGCCACTTTATGCCGTAGTCTTCCTTCCAAAAATTTGACTAAAGCCTTGCACGCGGCACGCAAACTACAAACGAAGGCCTGACACGACAGTCGCCAATCGCTTCCCTCGCGAGGGTGGCGATCAAATCGACGCGGGTAGAACACTTCGCGTGTGCACAAAATGTTCAGCGGTACTCCAGCACAAAAACCTGTAACTCAAAGCTCTTTTAATGCGGTTTTACAGTTACTTCGCCCCAAGTTGGCTAAGCTTTGAAAACTTGAACAAGTATTCACGTTAATTAAGAACTGCTTTGCAATACCGCAACATTTTGCTCCTACAGACCGGGGAAGAGGGGGGGCTGGTGAGATCAGACCAGCTGTCACCTCAGCCCCCCACCTCCAGCGGAGGGAAAACTACGCGCCACCAGCGTTCGTCCAATTATTAGGACAGCTCAGTCATATAATAAACAAAATTTTTGTATGGGAAAGATCATGATGGTTTTTAAAGGGCTTCAAATTATCAATTTTCAGAATTAAGTCTTAAAAAAGAAAGCTGAGCTTTATTGCTTACGCATTAGTTCACTCCCACCCACCGCGCTACAGCACACCTACTGCCACCAGCCTGTGGAACAGCGTGGAAGCATGCAAGCAGCAGCCTCCCTTGCATTCCTACACAACAGCCAGACGAAAATAAAATAGGGTATTTGTGCGAGTACGTCATGAAACGATTTAGTTTATTCAATGCATAAAATAAGAGAAAATATGGGCAAGTTGCGCAGGAATGTAGAAAGGAAGCAGCCGAGGGTCGGTGTGAGGGCTAGCGTTAATGGCTGGGCAGGAAGAGCGGCAACTGGACAGAGTGGCCACTGGTATCCAAAAACTGTTTTCTAGAGTTCGATGGCTAATTTTAATTGAAGTTAAAGAGTTCGGTTAACTTCTAACTTCACGGGTCCATTGACACAATACTGAATATGCTCGCATGTAATTTATACAGAAGTTTCCCCTGTCACACACTTTTACATCTGTAAAGTCCAGTCACTTTCCATAACCCTGCCAGCAAACCGTGTGAATTAGTGGCGATGCAACAACTGTTACAGCATCACTTTCAGTGGAATAAAGGAACAAACTGGGAGCTAACACTGAGATGCTTGTGAACTTTGGAAATTCTTTACTCGAATTCTTAGTCGTTTTCATACAACTATTTTGGACAGAAAATTGAAATAGTTCTAGTTCCGTTATCCACAAAGGAGAAGAGGCTGCTAACAGATGAGCACACAGCAGGGGTGCAGCATCATCAGGGTGTCCCGTACTCACAGTCAGCGTCTTCTAGCTTCGGTTGTCTGCTCGGCCTTAGAGGCTCCGCAAATATCAACCTATTGAAGATCTTTCTCATTCTTATGAGGAAACAATCAGCTTTGAGTGAAAATAATTGAGAATATAAAAAATTCCATCATCTGATAACTGAGAGAAAACTTGTTCCTGTATTTTTAATGCTCGAGTTACGTTGGATGATTTACATTCGGTGCGAGAGCGCATGTTAGGGAATCAGAGTATAGCGACAGAGTGTATCGTCACTTGAGCAAACAGAATGTCTACTTTGCGCTTCATATCCCGCGTTCACTTAAGGCGTAACTCGAGCACCACTTCTACCCAAGATAGTATAGGATGGCTTAGGAAATTTGAAATTTAATTCTCAACATGTCAAATTTCAAATTAAGAGAATTGGGATCATTTATTTGAAAAATACAAATAGAAAATCATTTGTAAGAACCTGATAGAAAAAATACATTAATAATGCAGCATGGAATAAGTTTCATTTGATTGTTGAATTTTCAATATTCTAATGAGATAAAAAATACATGATATCTCATATAATCAGAAATTGCAACATTTATTTGACACAAACAGTTTATCCTGCTACGTGGGACCCCTACAATGCTGCTGCTCTACAGTTAGTACACACAGCACTCTGAGCACACCTACTTCCAGCATAGCGGCCTGCCGCTTAGCTACCTCGGCTTTGGCCTTCTCCTGTGGATGAAAATTACGCAAACCGGTGCGTCAGATCGGCGAGAGACGTCGGCAAAAGGTAGGAGGCATAGAGGGTCAAATTGGTTGGGTACACTGAGGTGTCGTGGATGAAGGCTTACAAAAGTAATGCAAAGGAGGATAGAGGTCACTGTAGCATTTTACAGGTCTTTAACTGATCCGTATTTCACGGAATTTTGCGTTCATACTTTTAATATTCACAATTAATAGTATTCATTTTGAATAATCTTTCTTCGGCACAGAAAAAATTAAGCAATGAACACACTACCGCATTGCTCATAGCCTGGTCTTTGCTCGAGGCGCATCCAAAACTATTTGTCAAAAGAAAACGCTTGGAATTTGGACAATTGTAAAATGCCTTGGGTTCATTAAAAACGAATCAAGCCTGAGCGAGTCCGTCATGGTAAGAGGTGCAGTATTGGGATGTGGAAGAGGAAGCGGCGGACAGGAATCAGAAGTAAAAACGTTTTATTATGTTATCGGTATAAAATCAAATAATTCAATCTTATTAACAAATATAATTCAGCATGACTTATAAGCACATTCTTAGAAAATAATGAAAAAAAAGTTATTCAAAATAAATGGAAAATAATGATGAAGGTGGATAAAGCTGCAGAGATGGCAGTGAACGGAGCAATGAGATTATGAACGTGAACACTACAGTTAACTAACTAGCAGAAATAACTACCACTTACAAAATTTCTCCAACTAACTACTCGAGTAAACCTACAAAACAGCTGGAGTGGCTGACGCCACTTTGACTTCATTAAAGTGCAGTGATTTCGGTGGTAGCAACGCCTCTTCAAAAAATGTGAAGGGTGACAAAACTTTTAATGAGTTTATAAGTTTCACAAAATTAGAAAATGAATTTTAGCACTTCGAGCTAAAAAACAAAGTCTAAATAAACACTAGAGTAGAATCAAAGGAGGCGGAAAACCACTGCTCTCAAAATGTCTTGTCATACATTAGAGCTACACCGATGTCGAGCATTTACGTGGAAAATTTTTTAATCCATGATAAAGTGACTGAAATTTACACATCTGTCAGTAGACAAATATCTATACTGTTTGTAATAGAATTAAATTCAGCTAACTCAAGGGAACTTTAAATTAAACAACCACCAGAATGAGTTCGACACCGCTGCAGTTCTCTGCCAACTGGACTAACTGAAACACAGTAATCTACTTAACGATATTCTAAATAATCATGCTCTACTGGAATGCTGAACCTACGAACATTCAAGACAGCTAAAGAGAAGTTTTTGAGCATCAAGACTATGAGAACAAAAGGACAGATACTACAGACCCTGCGTTTAGCCCATGTCATTAAATTTCAAGTGTATTTCATTATAAAACAGGACTATTTTACAGGCTTGGAACTCGTTTTTCTCTTCAAAACTATATAAAAAATGTATTCGAAAAACGATTGGCTTATAACTGGCAGGATATTGACCATGAACATCGCGTAAAAAAAACTGATTTTAACAAAATAATTCTTGGACTGACGATTCAATATTCTTCAATATTATCGTAATTTTAGTTTGACGATTAATGATCGTAGCTATTTATTTCACTAGCTTGCAATAAATAGAATCAGATTCAAATCAAACATAGTTGTAAACTTACATGAAACTCTTCTCAAACATGATTTAAACATTTTGTGTACTAAAATACTGTTTCACCACTCAAGAGACCTCAATACGTATTTCACTAGAAACACTCCCACAAGTACACGAGAGAATAATAACATACACATTTTAGAATTTCTCAAACTAGTTGAGTTGCATTACATATGGTAATTCTCAGTACATCATGCAGTTATGGAAACTCGTTAACGCTACAGAATACCACGCATTTTGGCAATAAAACATCAAACTTGCACGTCTCACCACCGTGCTTCGGTAACTTTAAAGTAAAACTACAGGCAAATCAGCACTTCACTCATAAGAATAAAAAAACATGCATGTGTGCTAAATAACTGTTGAAATGAGAATATTCACACAACACTGTGCTTGACTTACTGCCTTACATTGCGTAAGATAATTACTGTCGTTGACGTAGTATAAATGAACTATTAAGAATTTCAACGTAGCATAGCTTCATTAGCTACTACACTGCTTTTAAAAAGCCACTTGAGGATATCAAAACTGATGTTAGAGAGGATTTTTCACAAATGTTTTGCAGATGAAAAGTGTGCTCGAAAGGCTTACAGAGACTGAAATGGTTTTTGCGCTTGGAAGCGTTTGGTTTTTTTTTTTTCTAATAGCATATTTTGAAAGTTCGAAAAATTCAGCGATTACTCGATTTGAATCCATTTATGTTTGAATAAATAAAATGGTAATGTATAAGGAAAATTTTGAAGGAGACGTAAAAATGATAATTTAAACATAAAATCTATGAAGGTTTTAGCTCCCTCACAATCTTAAATGAAGCTTCGATTGTGCGTAATATTATGAGCAAATAAAGAGTGATATAATTTGTTCATGTCATGATTAAGTGTAACTTGTGATTCTGTACGTTGATAATGGAAATGCTAAAAGCCGAGCGAACAGGCCAAATACCTCCAGAACAAAGCGGCTGTTGCAGCTCAGACTGGACTGTGCAGCTGTCATATCATGTTGTGAATGCAGTGCGAGTGTAGCTATTTTCATGCGTTCCGTAAAAGCCTACGCGAATGCGAAGAGTTTTTCTTGTGATAGTTAATCCAGCCCATCATGTTTATCGGATTGTCATCTATGAAATACATAATCAATTGAAATGACAGTATGAGAGACAGGCAGTGTTAAAGTAGGACAACAAATTCTGGTGATTTAATAATCGTGGCGCATGACGTTCATGAAAAGTTAAAAGAAAATTTCGTCAAATTTTCTTGCAGCTGTGTTGGGCAAAATACTCCTATGCAGGTTTTCCGTAAGAAGACTATTGTATCCGTGGAATGAGTGTGTAGATGTAGCTATTCAAGGCCTAATCACGAGTGTCTGACGGGAGTGTGCAACCGAAATGTAGCGTGCGGCGGGAGAACTCACCGCTGCGGGGTCCTCCTCCTCGGACTCCTCTTCGGAGCTGACGTCAGGGAAAGGAGAGATCGGGTCAGTTCAGGCAGGGCGCGTCAGATTACAAGGGCTGCATTGACAAAATGATTGGCAGCTCTGACATGTTAAGAGCAATCTGGGTCCACTACATCTTCAACGTTATTTATCGCGAAACGGTGCACGTTTCCGTGCAGTCTCATTTTACTTCTACAAGTTTGATGAAATTCTCAGCCATGTCAGTGCTCAACCATGGTCAATTTATCCTTCAATCTGGCGATAGGGACACAAGCGCCACCAAAACGCACAAGGTACACACAGCACTGCCGTTTCTTGTGTTCATAGAAGTTGCGTGACGATCATACAGTGCGTCCGCTCACGGCTCATGTCTTGTGATTGAACGTAAACAGATTTAGGTGCTTGAACGTTGAAAAGATTCGTTCAGAAAAAATATGGAATGTGAAATAATTTCAAATTTTTTCGCTGTTTTCAAAACTAGAATTGAGATGGTAATTTATTTCTTAACAGAAAGGTGCAGAGAGTTATGTGTTGTGTTGTTTTTGGTGTCTTTGCCAATAAGCAAAATTTTAGCCACTTTGAAATTAAATGTTCAAATGAACACATAATGCACTCATGAGATAAAAGGTTCACGGCATTCAAAAATAAATGTTTCATGGGACAAGTCAATAAGATGTATAAAACTTATAAATCAACATCGACAGAAAAAAATGGCTTAGCAAAAAATATTTACACGCGTCGAATGATGAATGATAGGAGAAATAAAAACAAGCACAATGAACATAAAAACAATACCTGAAAAAAATTTGAATTAAAAATGCAAAAAATCTACCATCAGCACCCCCGTGAAAAGTGTGAAGTATCAAAATATTTACAGCTTTTCCTAGCTCTTGCAATTTCTCTTATGAACTGAGCAGGGTTTAGTTTTCCCTTTTTTGATAAATAATGAATTCTTACCCAGGTCTGATAAGAAAGTAATAATGTATTCATGAAACACAACGGAAATATGAAGCTCACTCCACCCTGTCACTCTGGCAAAAGAACATAATATTGTGATCAAGAAAAAGCAACTCATTAATTGGGAGAAAAGAATGTACAACTTATTTAGGGAGAATGAAATAAGTTTGCTTGCGAAGCTTTTCTGCGGTGATCACCTCGGAAAAACTTCGTGAGCTACGAGCAGAAGTTTACTCTTGTGCGCTGAAATGCTGATATAAATGCTGTAACTTACGAAGTTTTAGTTGGGCTGTGTAGATGGCGAATAGCCTTCGAGGAAGAATAGTGGAAACAATGAGCATCCTTAAGAAACATGATCAAGCTCACTACACAGAGTAGACTTCAACTCGGAATTCAGAAAGGGAAATGGAAAGTTCGCACTCCCAAACAAAGAGGCACTGCAGGAAACCAAGAACATGATGAACTCAATTGAACTTAGCTGAAGTTTATGATTAATTTGTTTGGGACGAGAACACTTGTATGAGCGTCTCTGTAATGTTCTTTCCGAAAATTAACCAGGCAATCATATTATTATGATATTATTATAAATCAATTTAATTTGAATTCAGTTTCACGTCTTGATTTCTACAGAACACTCCCAAGTAGCGGTTGTTGAAGACCTCAAGAACCGTTACTAATGCATTAGCGTTAATTTAAAGTAACTCCTTCCGGGTGTGGGCGCTGAAGTCTAACCTCGTCCGCCATGTTTGTAGTTGGTTTCTAAGCCACTGGAAAGACAAGTTCGAATATTAGAAAAAAGAAGCAAAATCAATCTTACAGTAATATCCCTGTGAGTTAAAGATTCTGTCAATAAAAGCATCGACCAGTTCTGCTTCAGCGTGGCTTGTTTCAAGGAAAGTTGCGAAGATTCATTAGAGTTAGCGTAGATAGGCTGAGGATCCTTTTTAAGATGATGTGGCAATCACTGCGTCAAGAAATTTGCTGTTTCGGAGTAATGGGAGTCATGGTCATGCTGCAGAACGGGAATTATTATCGCCAGTCCGCTCCTGCTAGAAAAGAAAAGGAAGCCTGAACATTGTATCAAAAGAGGACAGCGTCTTACCTGTACTCTTCTTCGTCGGACATGATGGTAGTTTGTGTTGATGCTAGATGCTGTAAACAAAGAAGACGAGACCATCAGGATACCACCTAAATAAATATGTACCTGTTGTACAGTTGTACAGTACAGAACATCAGTACAGTTGTTGTACAGTACCTACTTCGCAACATTAATAGTTCTGGAATGCATAACTCACAATACCGACTGAATCATGATACTACATTGAAAATAGGATACAAAAAATACCACGTTTCTCTCTAAGTATCAGTTGCACTCTCTTCAGTATATTAAATCTTCGGCTCCCTTACATTCCATTGCTTGAATCATTGAAAGACAGCGTTTCTCTCAAACAAATTGCACTGTTTCTCCCACACATAACTCCGGACATTTGCGCAGTAAGCTTTCATCAACATCACATCTACAAGCATCAATCTATTTCACTATTTTTGCAATTTTGTTTGAAAGTCATGAGCGTGCATTTGATTTAGGGATCAATTCCTATTGAGACTCTTACATCATTATTTTACTAACGCTTTTCATATTTTATGATATCAAACTTTTATCTTTCAGATCGTCTTGGCTACTTTTTACGAGTCATTTCGAAGGAAGCTCACAAGCATATTACAACTCAACTAATGCGTCTCCAATATGTCTTTGAATTAAAAAAGCATTTTAATTTGTTATTAATTTGTTATTAACTAATTAAACCTGCAGATGTGCCTTTCTTGACTAAAGTAGAAGTAGAAGTCTATAGTCTAAAATTTTCATTATCCGAGCAGTCAAAAGGTTCACGATAACACTTTTGAAGCTTTGAATTTTTATATTCAATCATTTTAAATTCTACGGAAAATTTGTCAATTTTGATTATTATTTTTACTTTTTAAATTGCAAGAATGTAAAGTTGAATGTTTTGCAGTTCTCTTGAACCCGTATCGCACTTCACGACTGACTATTTATACTCAAAAGCATCTCCACCAAGCATGCTGCTGTTGGTACTCAGCAATTGGTTCTGAATTTCTAGCTGAGAATGTTTTGTAGCTCAAATAAGTGCTCACTCTGAACCGTAGCTTTTCATCACAAGCTCGTCACATTTTCTCTACCAGCTCTATTGGCCGGCTGAGTTTACCACGCACGCTAAGAAACACACAGTAGTTCAACCACACAACTTTTTCATTCGCACCCTAACATCCTTTCATCCATATTCTATATTCAAGTTGTCTTGGATGTGAAATAACGAACTCAGGTTCACTCAGAATTTTCGTCGTTGAATCCACGCTCAGGTTGTTTTTTTTCGCAATTAATGAAGTTCATTAGCCCTTTCTCTATCCAAAAAAAGTTGTAAAAAATGAAATAAACATCAAAAGGAAAAAATCGGTCTTTGAAACATAACGACTATAAGAAGAATCAAATTTTTCAATACACATGAGTACAAATTTTATAATTATGCATAGATATTTGTTAAACCTGGACCAATTCTAAAAATAGAGTTCCGAAATGTAATACAATCAAATATTATATACAAAAAATTAAAAAGCGTGTTCAATCAAGAGAAATGTGGGAGTACTTATTTTTTAGTTTAATAGACAATATAAACGAAACGTAAAGTTAGAACTTGCCTATTCGTCCAATAAATAACAAGTACGCTCAAATAGCTTATAACCCCAGTTTTTGCTAAAGGAACAATTGCGAAGAATTTAAATTTCTTACATATTTCTCCAGTGGAGGGTGGCTTCAAAATGAAAACAGAGATTTTAATCAAGTACTACCAGTGAAACAATAATATTTTTTTCATTTCGTTCGGATGGAATGTGGCACAAATACATGTTAATCGACTTATGCTGTTTTCAGAATAAATTTGGATGCACCGGACATTGCAGGTGCAGAAGCATAATCTTATGTGATGGAATTGTACAGCAGTCGTTTAATGGTCATGCATAGTACAGCGGAAACTAGCAAACGAATTATGAAATTTGTAATGTAAAAGGCAGAGCATGTAATTTGTAATTGCAGAGTTTATGAATAAAAAATGTTGTTATCCACAAACTGAAAGAATGTTTTTATCTGAAGACATTGAACCAGATTTGATCACAAGAGCAACAATGTACCAGCCAGGATTCTCAGATTGGCTATTTAGTGGCCAAAATTCTGAAATCGATCCTTTTTAATTCAAATTTAACCACAGAAAAACTTAGAATCCAGTAACTTTGATGAATTTTCAGATACTGAAAGCTTCCTATGAGAACAATTTAACTCATAAACAGGTATAAGAATCTCGACTACGAAAAAAGTCAACAGGGCAACCCCAGTGTCAACCAGCAGCAGCGACAGCGCCATCTTTGGGGGTGCAGGCGATGCAGACACCGCCTGCGCTGCCTCGAAGGCCAGCAAGAATAGACGCTTGCAGCTCCTCTGCCCCAGCCTTCCTAGTCCTAAATATTGACGCAGCCTGTTACTTCACGGTTGTGCGCGCTATTTTACACGCCTCTATTTCCATTAAAATATCACATTTTGTTTGGGATCATTCCTAATCATCGTAAATTGCGCAAATGTTTTGTAGTGAAAAGATGAAGCAAAGCATTCTTAGAAGCTGCAAATAAATGACCGTAGAATCTATTGAGCATAACTTTTTCAGATTTAAAGAAGAAGTCAATGACAAAATGAAACGATATGTTCAGAGTGCATGCGTCCTAGATTCTATCAAAATAGGATTAAATGTGTTTTTCACTACACCTAAACCCGGAAATGTTCAGTTTAACTACTGATAGCGTGTGTTGCTTGTTCAGGGTGACTTTAAAATTAGACGCATACCCGATTCGAATTGAACTCTAGCAAGGACGGTTTCACTCACGTCACATTTTTCAGCTTATACTCCACGGATTTTACGCTTGAGATTTAATTAATTTAACGCCTTCAATAGGCTTGCCCCTTTACGCGTTTCCTCAAAATCTTAAAGCACGACAAACATAGAGTAAAGAAAATGGACCAAATGTGGGAATTCATACATTTCATAAAATTGGGCTGGATATTTGACTAGAGCACGGGCGTGGGCGGGTCAAGGAAGGTAGCACCGCTAGCAGCCAGCGTCTGCGGCAAGAATAGCCCGGCGGGCGGCTTGCCAAGCGGAGCACAGGTCTTGCCGAGCGACTTCTTCTCGGCAAATAGGGCTTTGTAGCTGCTCGGGTCTCGCTGCAAGAGCTGAGCTCAGCACCGCGTGCAATCGCGAGCACCACTGCGTAAAATGCGTTTGTTACCTATTTAACGATGATTTCGAAAATTAAATCATGAATGTTGTATTGCTCGTATTGTAAATGCCTTTAACCTGTAAAACTCCAGCAACGAACTGAATACTGAATATAGAACAGTAAGGTCGATCGGTCGCCTTTGCTGCGAAGAAATATTTGAGCAAGGTGTTGCGCTCTATTAACTCTCTGTCATGGCTCCAATCTTTGCAAAGACTTTGCACTGCGCTCTGCACTGTCACAGAAGCAGTAACATAACGCGGGGGCTATTTAAGAGATTGACGCACTTAGGAAAAATGCTTCAGCCTTCAGACAACATCCTAAAAGGAATATGAATACGAAGCCAAGATTTGCGCTGCGAATGCGAAAAATGAGTTATTGCAAAAATACTGCCGTGGTAATATATTTTGATGATGATGATGAGGGACGATGATATTTGGTTAAGCATGACAATTTTACCTTAAACTCAAAACAAAGCATCATCGGTGAATCAGATTCGAAGTCATACGTTATTGAACAGCTCTGCTGTTTGCTCATGAGAACAATACTTAGAAAGCAATTACTGTAAGAAGTCACAGTATAAACCTTATTTTAATTCAGAGGAACAGTGAAAATAAGCAGAAATTCCAAATTTACCAATAAAACAAAAATGCTGGTACCAAATAGTATCGATTGAAAATCAGTTGAGCTATTATGACAGGAAAAAATTAGTAGTTCAAAAAATTAACATTCAATATGAATTAAGGAAATTAGTTCTTAATTATATCAATCAATGACACAAATAGTATCGTGTGGAAAATTACAAAATGATGCATCAAAAACACTTCTAAGTTTGAAATCAACAAAACTTTTTGCAGCTTTAAGAACATTTAAAGGTAATACTGAAGAATTGGAAGCAACCCTACAAATAATATAGTTGTCGGAAAAGAGAGTCATTTTACAAGACTGAATTCTTTCTAAAATCGCAGCTAATTTTTCGATTACAGGTCCACACAAAGATGCCAAAAAGTGCTTGCGCTATTAATAAAAAAATCATAGTTTTTTCTTATGGAGCAGTTTTGTGCATGTTTTCCTACTGCAATTTCGTCAGAGGCTTTTATTTGGTTGGTCATCTGATACCTCCCATCATCTTGGCAGTGCATGACCTCATCATGGCCATTACATTTTATGGCTATGCAATGCACAACTACCAATGAGATATAAAAGTAAAACGTTTACAGTTTCATTAAAAAATCCGATGGCTCACCGAAAAGTATTTTCATCGAGCACTGAAGATAAAAATTAAATAAGTTACGTTAACTAAAAATCTTCAATTCTGACGCAAGAAATGTTCGATCTCTAGCTGTAGTTGATAATTTGTCAAACATCAGTAGGAAATTGTTTTATTTTCTCGGCTTCATTGGACAATAGGCAGAATTATTGGTAATATGAATCAACTGAATTTTTTAGCGTAAATCCATCTTATTCCGAAACCCTTCAAGCTATTTCACAAAACTGAAAACATTTTGGTAAGTTTAGCGAGTGGTCTTAACAGATTAATGCTTCATTCATCTAAGAAACAGTAGAGAACAATTGTCTTCATTTAAATATCATTAACAAAGGTACGATAAGCTGCGGTGTGCGTTAATATTCTTTATTTTGTACGCAGCGGAAGAAACTATTTACCTACTCGAAAAAATTAAAATGGGCGTTTAACGTATAAGATTTTTCCCAAATTACGAAAATATCCAGTGAATTGCAAAAAAAATCCTTACATTTTTTATTACTTAACAACACTCACTGGGGATTACAACATGGCATCTGACCATAATTTACGGTAAATTTTGCAAAATTCAATCCGTGAAATTCATTTTTCATTTAATTTTTCATTCATTTCGAGATCTTTTAAGAAAAACTTACTAATACATTCCAAATTCTCAGTTTCTATAAATTTGCAAATTGTTCGCCCAGCGAGAAATATTTGTATGATACTTCATCCAAAATAATTATGAGGTGACGAATAAGAGCTAGCATGCATCGATTGTTAGGGGTATGGCTGAGAGATGAGGTATTCCTGCCAAGTATGCCGCACGCAAACATGGCGACCTGCGACAGTTTTAACCAACCCAACTGCGCATAGGTCCGTACACTCATTAGGTGAGTATCTGCGCTACTGAGATTAAGATGAATTTGAGTTGACGAAAACCATCACAGCTATCAAAAGCCTTAAGGTGTTCTTTTCTTGACCTCAAAGGGTAATTATAGAATGATATTCAAGGGGTAATAAACGCATATTAAAATGGACTATATTATAACCGACCTTCGAAAATTGATTTTCATGAGCATGTGCTATTCAACCACAGATATCTTAATAGAAATTTTAAAATAAATTTCACAATTGTTCATTGAAGCAAATCTGATGATGATCCTGAACCTCGGTCTGCGTTCACATGTTTTCTGGCTGATCACTCACAATAATTTTGAGAGTTACCATCGCACTCGTAAAGCTTTCATTCCAAAGTTTCTGCTTATCACTTAAGCAACGGGCTTTAAAATTCACAGAGACTTGCCAGTACTTCACCTTTCTTCAGTAATCGTTGTCGACCGAAGGCTAACTGTTGCAGCGCGAAGATATGAAACAATTGGATTGGAGCAACTCCTGGTCTTTATGAAAAATCCATGGCTTCATCGGTTGTCAGACGGGTAATTTTGTCCATTCACAAACGCAACACGTACACAAAATAGCTAAACCTGGACGCATCGGAGACCCACTTACCTAAGATGAGAAGGAGAGCACCCGCTTGTGGCTTGGTGCGCAGACAAATCGCCCGTATGAGAGACTGTGCCGACCACCCGAGCCATACTCTGCCCCTCGTCAGTGGAGCCTGCCTATTGGCTGCTTTTTGTCACGTGATATTTGACGAGAAGCAGCGTTAGTGGCTCCTCCATGGTCACGTGGTTCCCCTCTGACTGCCCAAAACGGTGAAACTAGACCTCACTTCTACTTTAAAGAGACCATTGCCCTCAAAAATGTTTTTCGAATAATGCCTTTACCCAAAAATCATTGAAGAGAAGCCTTATCCACGGTGACGGTAATTCGACCATCAAGTACCAAATACTCAATTTAATACACCTACTTCCACCCATTAGGAAGACGGTTGCGTTGCCCATCACTGGTAGGTGTAGAGTTTTTTATACTTCAAAAATGATCTTCACTTACTTCTTCTACTTGGCTAGAAATTTTGTTAAGAATAGGAAGGCCATGATTGCTTCATAAACAGGAATTTGAACGTGTCAACTTCGTTGGCGCCGAGCCAAATTTCCTAACGGTCTAAATTTCTACCAAATGCGAGCACCTCACGCCAACCTTGCTTTAGGACCCAACACCTTTCATCAATGCAGATATAAAGTAGTGGATCGTACCCTTACCCATCAGGTGTGTCCTTCGTGTGACGTTCCTGTCATTAAAAACCAAACACGTTGAATGCTCTTACAAACGAGATGCCATAATTTTAGTAAATGTAACTACTGTTAGTCACAAGCGAAAAGAGAATTTTACCCTACATCGGATTCACACGAATATTGACTTCTGCTTTCGACCGCAGTCCATTACATTTCTATAGCTTGAGCTCAAGAACCTTTACGTACAGCGTGCGAAAATTCAACAAAATGTATACTTGAAGTAAGTAATTGAGTAATTCAATATCAACTACATATATCCAACTTTGAGCTTGTTAGTACTCGCATCAGGCGCATAACTTTCGATCACGTATTACGCTATTTGTTATGACGTTAGTTGCGCTGCTTTTTCTTTAGTTTTGAGGAATTCTCTATGAAGAATAGAAAAGTGTTAACGAAGGCAATAGATTTTGTCACTCAGCCAAATACCATGCATAAGTCAATAGCACTATGATTAGCTCTCTCTGACTCTGTTCTGAGAGGCCAGGCCGGCAGTAGCGCCAAGACACTTTCTCCCCAGGAAAAAAATGAAAACTATGGAAGCTGGAGCTTAAGTCAACAGAATCAAAAATTACCTGATGCACAAAAATTTCGGAAAAATTTCTGAGAATTAGTGTGAAAATGATGAGAGAACTTGATTAACGAAATACTGAATAAAATACCAAGATGGGGGCAATGTTTCTAGCGTAAATGCCAAGTTGACATGTGAGGCGAGAGACCAAGGAAGTAGTGGGCTTTCACAAAAGGGTCAGAGTGACGAGCCTCAATTGCGCGCTGGCAGGAGATATTTCAAATGAAATGTTTCCACAAGCGAGAAGACTCCAGAACTGGACGAAAAGAGCAAATTCCAAAGAAATTTAACTGTCTTTTTTGATATAAAGATGAATTATTCCTGAAAGCAGGTGGCCTATTTTTTTCAACAAAACGGAAGCACACAATCATTAATTAAAAACAAAACGCAATGGCTTATCTCAAGAACAGGGGCAATTAGGCGTGCATAATTTTGCACAGCTGTTTTGTGACATCTAACGAAATACCGCAATGGGAAGATAGTGTACAGTACCATAGAATCACAGCATGCCGACGTGAATGTGCATTACAAATTTTACTCGGTGGGTTTGTATGCGATCACAAAGAAGAAATAACTTCGTAAACTAGAGTAAAAAATGACAATATTAATTTAACTGAAATAAAGATACCTAACAACATCTGAGTGAAAATATAGGTAGACCTCGCTGGCAAATGGGTTAAATTGCATAATCAGAGTACGTAGGAATGACGTCCCAGACGATTGACTCCAGAATGGCAGAACGCTGTGATAGGAGTTACCTTACCCTTACATGTTAACCAGTCCTCATTCAGGAATTAGAGACCACGCTTAAAAGTGCAATAGCCCCTTAAATGTACATAGCATTAAAATTTCAGGCAAAACTGGGTTTAGCTCAGATCTGCAATTTTCAGAATCGCGATTTATTTTTGAAGAAATTAAATTTTAACGAATCATCTTAATTCTTATTCATTCATTTTTTTTTTAGAAAGCAACAAAGTAATTTTTTCGGTTTTGTGCGCTTTGCTGTTGCGGACTTCGTATTTTCGTTGACAATTTTTGTTCAGATGATAATAGTTTTCATAACTGACGATGTGCAAATGCTCGAAATGTAAATTTCCATATTAATTTTTTGCTCGACTTTAACAGGAATAAAAAATTTATTCAATCTTCCACGTTTTCTCTAAATTACTGCAGATCATGAAGTTTACCCCTGACGATTCGAGAAGGCGAAGAGTATTCTAAACAAATGTGGACACTCAAATGATAGGCAGTTAAACAATTCAAAGAGCTCAGAGAATTATCGATTCCATAAATACAGAGCTAATACAGCTGATGATTTTGAAGACCCCTTGGAAACTCGTTGACTCACATTACGAGCTATTGAAATGATGTCTTTAACTCATGTATTATTTAGATATTCGCGTAGGTCACACTAAAACCAACACGGTGAATTTCAACGTCTTGTACTTCCGGAAAAAATTGTTATATTGAGCACATTTCATTCGCAATTTATTTCACTCAAGTTATCTCGTTAGCAACGCAAGCAAGACGAATAAGCACAACGCATTGACATTTTCTAAACATGGAACATTACGCACATAATCTTGATTTTTACACCAGTGCATTAAATAATAGTAATATTGTTCTTCATCCATAAGTCGCCCTTTCAAACTGTTATTGTAGAAAGGACAAAAAAATTTCTAAAAATATTCACGATGTCCTCTTGTGATTGCTCATTAAATATTTAAAAAGTTAATTCTCTTCTAAGGCCATTGCTGTTGCTATCAAATTTCGCTTCAATAATTGTGTTCTTCGATCAAGTTGAATAGACTTTTCGAAATTCAAGAAACATTAGAAAATCCATGCGAATTACTTCATTAGTGTGAATTAACATAAATATTTAGTACCTAGACTAAGTTGACAGTAAATCAAATTTTTAAAAATTTAATTAAGCGCATAATTGAGCAGAATGCAGTTAAAAATGGATGGCCTATCAGTAAAAACGCGAATTCATGGATTTTGGCGCAGTTGTTCTTATTCATCCTCACATTTAAATTCGATGAATACTGAGTTGAGGTCCATCGAGCAAACTGCTGAACCCGGCAGTGGGGCTGAAGAGAACGCAGCTGTAAATATCACGCTTTATTTACGACCTTATCTCAGGTAACGGCTTTAGAGCGCACCTCACCACAGTTGCAGCTGTTCCTACCCACTTCTTCGCTAATCTTCCTTGAAGTCGCACTACGTTAGCGATTTTTATCAACTTTTCGTTGATGCTCATCACGTGTTAACTTTGTGCAACTAAGTGTGGTGATGGATCCTCTAAATTCCCCATTATTCATTAACGCTTCTGTGATTGTACAAACCTATTGAAGAAATGCAAACGAGAAGCAGTGTAAGACTCTTAACGAGTGATATAAGATTATAGCAGCTGCCAGTGTTCGAAATTTAGCCAAAATTCGTCAGGAAAAAGTCATCATAAATTCTTCATTTGCTCGCTAAATTAGGTTTGGCTAGTATTCTCTGCGAAACGCTCGCATTTCCAATTTGTTATAATGACTTCGAGAAAAAATTCAATGAAATCAGGAATATATTTATCGGGATAAGTGCAAAATGAGGTTTCGGAACAGTCATACGGTATTGGAGCTGTTCAGCCTAGTGAAAATAAGTTTATCACATACGAGTGAGTATTCAGTGAACTGCAGCTAGGTGGGCGAGTGTTATACCCTAAAAAAAATCCGGATGTGATTTGAATAGCCAAGCATTACGTAAATATTACTCGGAAAAGTCATTTACGCCGTAGTAAAATTGTCGCTCCTGAAGACGAGAAAACAAGTTCGACTTATATGAAATGTTCTCTACGCTCATGTTTCGCGAAGACTTAGATTCCAACCTTGAAAAGAAGGAATCGTTGGGTATTCGTGCTAATAAACAAAGTGCAGTTTATTAAAGCCATGTAGGAAAAAAGCAAAAATGTAAAGCAAGCATGTTATTCTTATCTTTGACAAAATCGTTTCAACAGTTTAAAAGCCCATTCTAAGCTCAAAATAATTTTTTTAATTTGAGAAACATTCATTTTCTACAGAGTTGAGTTAACTTTGGTCCCTTAGATCGACATGTGCTCTGTTAGAGGCAGTGTGTGCATTAATACCATTGAACCTATTTCACCATTGTTCATTATTTTAATATTAGGTTATAACTCGTCTTGAAGAAAAATTTGTATATACTATAGCTCTAACGCAGTGGAAATAAAAAATTAAAGATTGGCCCAAGCTAATCCCCACGGTCACATATAATATACTGTAATCAACTGGCCCTCCACTCTCAATGCAAAAATTTAAGAATGACCACTGGCTTGAGGCTGATTCAGTGCGAAAAATATCTCCCAGGATCCTACGCTAAGCGCAGCACAAGCTTAACCCCACTCTATCGAGTATCTCTGCAATAATTTACGAATTGATGAAGCCAACTCACTCCCATGAGTTTTTGATAGCATTCTCAGCCAATGCCATTGATTTTAAAGTTTCAGCACTGTCTTTTTTGGGCACCCTCGACTTGGCATGCTGATGAGCGTCATGATCCAAACGCAACATTTTTATGAAATTTCATAAAATTACACCGTGGGCTCGACAAGCTCCTCAGCAGGTCATTGGATTGAAAATCACAATATCTCATTTCAGTAGGCATGACTCTTCCCTTCTCAATCGATTTTAAACAAGAATAAATTGTTTAAAACTAAATGGTCTTTCATTTTCATGAATTAAGTGCTGAGCCTTCTCCTGAAGGCGGAAGCCTAATAGCGATTCGATATAATAGCTTACTGAAATAGCTACTCGAAAAAAAAAACCTAATTGCTTTCATTTTACTTGAGGAAAACTTTTTGAACTGAACACAAAAAGATGAAAAATGTAATAAAGCTTCAAAATTATCTCGAATGATTGACAACTTCAGAATGTTGTTTGAAACATGTAATTTTTGTATACGTTTACATTTGTGGCAGTTACAAGTAACGTTAACCTAATAGAAGAATTAATATTAACCATCAAAACCACTTTCGTGAAACAAGCCTGAATTTGAACAAAAGAAGTGTAACTTGTCTGAAGACCGCAAAAGCGACTAAAGAAACAAGAACAGTGACTAAGGTTCACTCTCACGCACTCTGCCAAGGGTGCTCCGAGAATAGAGGCTACCGGCCAGTGAGGGGTGCCAGAGGCGGCGAGACAAGTCCCTCTCCTAACAAAACTGACCACTAGCTATCGTCATCTATAATTTCACTCTTCTAAATCCCTCAGTGACATTTTCATTCACGGAAAAGTGTTGGACTCTTATAATGTATATCTTTGCCCGAATCCGAAGCTTTTTTTACACAGCGAAATTCGGAAGCGCAACACAGCGGCCGTGAGCTGCTGCAAAACGATTCTCGTTTTTGGCATGTGAATGAATTAGGTTAGCTGCTCCGATTCCCGTTACCTTTTTCATCTATTAAGGTAATAATTAGAATAGAGGTGTCTTTTTATCGATATGGTAATCACCATTGAACTTGCAATATATGCAGAAAATATCAAGTGCTTATTACGAGTGGCTTCGAAACTTACGGTGTTGTAGCCCCTTGTCCCCATGAGGAACTTTGGACTAATTTGGGAGTAGGAAGAGGATGAGTCACATTTTTACACACACACTTCACCTATTTTGAGGAATATAGCGTACGAACATAGCTTGTGTGTAAAAATTCAAAACGCGCTCATGCGTGGTCTGTGACATTTTAAAAGTGAGATGGCGAATTTCCGTGTTTGAAAAATACAGCTCAAGAGACAATGAAATTTCTAATTTTACACTCAAATAATTTAGTAAGAATTTGACTTTCAAAGTTATTTTCCTGGTGCCGAGTAAGTGACTAAAGGAAGCTGAAATTGACTATGAAAAGTTTGAAGAATACGTTCCTTTTGAAACATTTGCATTTGGTAGGCAGTGACGCGCTTACTAATGATGCCTACTCAGACCAAGAATGTGAGCCCACATTTTTTCAGTGTTCTATTCACAGGTTTATATCATATCTTTCGATATGTAAAGCTTTTAAGTGTACATTAAAGATTAAAGGGTAATAGTAGAAGATTATTATATGCTAGTTTGAGCCTGTGAACTACAACAACAATGTTCCAACGAAAAAAAAGAAAATCATTTTATTTCCTATAAATTAGCTCAAAAATGATCAATATTGGGTCTTAAACTGTCTCACCAAGATATCTAGTCGGTATACATACCTGGGTCAAAAAAGCCACGTTAATTGTTAAATAAAGATTAAAAGAAGTATGAAAATATGCTTCCTTGGTTTAGTTGGTCTACGTTACATAATGCTTATAAATAATAGTAAAAAATAGTGACTCATTGATGAAAAGTATTTCTGACAATCTCCAATTAGTTGAGGTTTTGAGGATTGAGCTTATGGTTTCTGCAATGTTAGGATATAACTCTTAAAGTATGATGGGGAAGTAAACGCTTCTGTCGACATTGATGAAAAACGATTTTGAGAGTTTCTACTCACATTGATTTGAGGTTTGGCCTATGAGTGAGCGAAAAATAGTGTCAAAGATGTAACGGGTTGATGTAAGAATTTTGCATCAAAACTAAATGTTGCCATGGCAGAAATTCGAAACTTTCTTCTCGTGCAAACGCATAAACCTAGCAATTAACTCGGAAAACATGCTTTATAATCAACAAATGTTGTGTACTTCCAACATAAAAAATGCTGGTAAAGGAAAAAATTCACGAGTAAGAAACGAAAAAGGGTTTGTCTTTGAGGCTAACCAGAACATTTTGCAACGCGAATGGAACAATGAAATAAACACTTATGCTGGTAAATCAATACCTCAATGCTCTCCCCATTCGTTGATGGTATTGATTCACAGTCTAATACTAATTATATGTACACCGTCTGGTGGTTCTAATCGGGAAAAAACGAGAACGCACAATGCAAGCAAATGAAGATTTCATTTAACAACTAAATCTGTGATCGCTAGTGGATTAGAGAAGCAGAAGATCGTGAACAAAGAAACTTGAAGTTGAGTGAGCTCTGAAAACGTCCAAGACAGAGAAATTAGTAGTTCAAGTAGACAGCATAGTGCGCCCTTCGTTTGAATTTTCTTCATATTTACTTTGTTTTTTAATATTAACTAACAGTGACGCATGAGTTTAACAAAAATAACATGACAAAACATTGTTCCAAGTACCAATTTTCTAGGTGATGTAAAAAAATAATACGCACCGTAAAAATGAAAGTCAGTTTCCAAGCAATTTTGTACTAACTTCTGCAAGTGTATTCACAATACGTACTGGCATACAAGTAAACATATCAATTTGCTTACTGATGAATATATGATCGAAAATTAAGCTATGTATAGTAATGAAAAGGATTTCGCAGTTGTTCTTCCAGCATGTATTGCAGCTCACAGTTATCGTTGAGACGCGAAGTGACGCGCTATTTTAGCCGTGAATTATTCTTTCATTAAGAGATTTTATCCTCAGGAAAAATTCGTTCCACAGTAAGGCGTCTGATGCCGAGAGCTTTTTGTCTTAATGTCGTATGAGCGGTAGCTCGCCAAGACATCATTTCTCCGATTTGGCTTATACCAGTTAAGTCGGTGTCAGGAATTGTATTTCATCAGCGTTACTTTGAGGTTACAAAGAGAAGAATACAAAATAGGTTTTTTTCGGAAAGAAGTCTTGCTGAGTTGATGTGAGAGAGGGGCTGCACGATCGCTCATCTTGAATTTGCCTTTGCCAAATTCAAATATTTTTGTGAATCTCTTTCAAAATATTTAGTAGTATTAGTATGTCTCTAAACTATATGGCTGCGATAGTCAAATGCAGTTACACTGAAGATTGGATGGCTAGTAACCTGAGTTTTTATTTGAGCATAGTTTTTTAAAGACGAAAAACACTAAGGGTCCGTGACATCTCTTGCAAGTTTTCTGCCCTAGAAAGTCCAGACATATTTGTTGAGACCGAATGCCTAAATTCTTCCTTTTTCTAACGGCCCAATTTCATCCTTTCATTGAGTTAAGAGCCAGAGTTGGTACTTGTTAGAACACAAGGAATTGCGTTTTAGGATCCGAAAATAATGTTCTGGAATTTGTCTGCGTTTAGTTTGGTCGCACTACTTCGAACAAACCATGATTTTTTAGGCTGCTTTTTACTAAGAAGCTTTCAGCTTATGCACACATCTTGGGTTATTCATCCATAGAACATCTCATTGTAATGTGAACATCATATACATTTATGGAAATTTCTGTGTCATAAGGCATAGAAGGGAAATTATTAATGAAAATCGAAAAAAAACGAGCCATGAATGGATTTTTGAGGCACACCAAAATTGATTTGAGAGAGTAGTTAATTTTTTTTTTGCAAGGCAGACTACGTGAAATCAGTTCAATAGGTCACTTTCAAACCACTGTGCTTCTACTCTTAAAATTAACCTTTTCTGTTCAAGTCGGCAGTGTTCGACGCTGTCGAAGTGAATTAATATCATATTAATTCAATTCTCAGATGAAAATTTTTCATCCGTATTCTAAACGGTGTAGGAAAGACTTGGACATAACGTTTGCAGGTATATGTTTTTACAATGTATGCATTTGGACACGTTTGTCATTAGCTAAAATAATGGATCATTATGTAGAAGCCGACCGGCATCATTATCGCATCAATCGATGAGGCAAGCCTGTTCAGAATTCCCGAAGATTTCATCCAGACGAAAGAAGTACACCGAGATTTCGAAAAAATACACAAGTAAAAAAATTAGCGAGCACAAATTATTAAACAATGACCGATATTTCCGTTTACAATTTCACTAATTAGAAGTAACTTTAGTCCAGGAGCAGCTCTATGCTACGGAATACACCATCATCCGGAATCACACTATCTATTCTCACAGCATCTCTATGCTACGGAATACACCATCATCCGGTATCACACTATCTATCCTCTCACAGCTTCGTAAACTATCTAGAGAGATAGCCAGGTTTCAAAATGTTTGATCCTACATAGCAACTCATTTTGTTTCGATTCTCACCTGCTTAAATGACCCCAAAATCCTGTGGATAGTTTTAGCTTGATATCGGAAAAACATTGAAAGTAAGATTTACACAATTTTCCAAATCGGAAGAATTCAATAAACGTAAAATTTATAAGTTTACAATTTCATGTAGTAACTCCTTGTTGAGCACAATGTACTTGAATTCTCAAAAAAATGTGGCAACCTTACTCAATTCAACTGTCTTGTTAAAGTGAATTTGAGGACGACTGTTGAATCCGTAACCTAGCTCGGCTAGTACGCGCATTAAAACATATTCACGCCAACTTGTGTGTAGTATGATATTCAACTCGAAGCTGTGCTCCATGAGATTTTAACAAGTATAGCCTCACTGCTTCTAATTTTGAGACAGGTTCGATTCTTTTCCCATGAATATTTTATAAATTAAATTCGATCTCCTTCATAAAACAAACCTTTCTGATAGAATTAAGCAGTAGACATTTTCTAATGTACCATGCCCTTGTGCACTGCCTTGCCTCCACATTCCAGGATTACTGCTATCGCTGTTTCATGTCCAACCCTAGTCAACTAAAGTAGGATATTTAGACCCGCCAAACGTTTGTGTGGATGTAATGCGGACAACGGGTTAATGGCAGTAAATAACGGAAGTGAGGACCACAAACAGACAAGAAATAAGGTGGAGGTGGGTTCCAAATGTTCTCACGATGGACAATTGGTGTACGGTACAGAGACTTGCACAACATCATGATGAAAACAAAAACGGAAGACGGGCGTGTATCCAGTACAAGGTGACATCAAAAGCTGGTCTAAAGTTATAACTCAAAAACTAATTGGCTTGAAAAGATAAAATAAGACGGAATAAAAGAACGCGTCGTTAATTTTCCTTAGATATATGTCAAGAGCTCAAAATGGTCCAGCTTTAACTGTGTTGAATAAAGCGGTTTAACTATTTTTGTTAATTTGCTCTTATTACTACTCTCATAAGAACATGTTAGGATAAAGAAGCTAACCTTACGATTAGATTAGATTATAGGTTAGCTTAAGCCTCCCTAACCGCTACAAAAAATAGTGTTTCGAAGAGAAGAAAGAGGAAAGCCCCATTTAGTATGGATATTAGTGGATGCGGAATCTATGCAGCAGGGGCATAGAAACAGTAAGTTGAGAAAGAAGTTCATGAAACAAGATAAAAGTTGAAGAAAAAAGTAGTAGGTGCTGAAAAACAGGACAGCAGTGAACAGAAAAAGGTGGTCCTTAACATAACAAAAAATATTTCATTTCAACGGAAAGAAGGCCTACCTAACTCTCAGCTTGGGCCCTTAACGAATTGACGGCAATATTCAACAACAAAAGTGTCATTTTACAGTTATTTTCGTAAACCTGCTACAAGCGGTTAAAATTTCCGCTCACGTCGTTCTAAGATTTTGATTAGACTCTCTCACATTCAGTAGCTTTATAAGACACAAATGTATATTTTCCATTTGTTTCCGTGTTATTTAAATAAAACAATATTTCCAGGAAGGGAACAACAAACTTAAGTGTAAAAGATTATGTCTCCTCACTGAGAAACACCCACAGAACATGAGAACAGGAATGCTTTAATATACCCTGACATTCCTTTATTCGAGAGTGGGACCTTGTGATGGCATCGCAGTTCTTTTTAGCGGATGATAGTCGCAAGTACTTCACTCCGTGCCTTACCTCGAATAATACGGCAGCACAAACCTTACCATGATAACCTCCTCAAACTTATTACGAATTATCCACAAAAAATTCAGAGCTATTGAAATATAATGAAGAAAAATATTCTTCATTTGCCTGTAGGGAAAATATCTTGAGGAATAATGAAATTGTTAGTGGAATATCTTTTATTGCAAAGTAACATCTTCGGCGATCTTGGTTTTGATGGCTTCATTCGCACATCGCGACCGTACTTACATTTAAATTCATAATTCAGGCAACACGAAGAATACATTATAAAACATATTCAACTTACAGAAAAGTGAGCAAATGGAAGTGAAATTGGCCGAAATCCGAAGCTTTATGTAAAATCTACTTAAATAAACTGCGACCTGCTTCAGGCTCACTTGCAAGTAAACATGAATATTTGTAACTTCATAAGGTTGAAAACAGATACGTTCTCATTCCTAGATGTTAAAAATGCTTAACAATATGAGAATTACTAAAAAAACGCCTTTTCACCGTTTCACAACATGGAAAATTGTGATATAAATAAAATTACAGAACGTAACTGCACATCCATTTGTATTGACTTTTTACGAGCACACATAATGTCTATAGAGCTTTTCCTGAAGTTTTAGTGGCCGTTATGAGGTTTCGGCGGTAGTCCTCATCAGGCACGTACGAAATATTACCAGGGGGAACAACGTAAAAGTCTTCTAGAGTGTCAGCAGCGCAGGCCAAAATCGCATCCCTTCTCTTGTCACCGTCCCCGTGAGTTTCTGCGCGGTCTTCACCGAGCTGTAAAGACCTGCACAGCAGAACACGCGCGTAAGATGAGTCCATTACGAAAGATAAGTTCAATGCGTGAGATAAGTCCAATGATTTGCAATAAGACACGCAAACATCAATAGCCTTACCTCGTCTCACATAACCTTGAGTGGCAGCCTCTGCGCAATTTACAGCAAATAATTCAACGGTATTCACGCGCGGCAACTTCTATCACTGTATTGACAACTAGAGCAACACTTTCTGGAAATAAAATACTACGAAAAAAATCCGGTGTTCCAATTTCCTTCTAATAGTAATGAATCACTGGAGACGTACGCACTGAAAATGATCATATAGATCTTAAAGATTGGGATGAAATTTAGCGACAAGTTACGTGTAATAAAAGATTGGGAATGGTTTTTGAAGAATCTCACATGTAATTCCTAAGATTTATCATTTTAACTAAATGCTGATTGTGACAATTCTTCAACGTTCCAGAAACATATAATCCGTACCAATTATGTTCGGGGAAGTAAGGTCGGGTAGAGGTAACCAGTTATCTACATACCACTTCAACAATAAAAAAAAAATCATTTCAAAAACATTCCTTGTCATCAGTACAGGCCAATAAGAAGAACGAAGAAGGTAATCTACTCTTTTTAGTGAGCAAAACCTAAAAAGGGCAGGGAGAATTTGCAACAGTCAGTCATATGAAATGAATTTTTCATTTAATAACGTGTTGCCTTTTTCATCACTTCCATTCTCTCATTTCAGTCCTTGACGAGTTTTAATTTAATCGCTTATCATAAAACCCTACACTTAGCAAGAGCCATACTACAGAGCTATATTTCTTTTAACGTTACGTTCATACACAATTACTGATCTTTCCCTTCAAATAAGGGAATGATAAAAATTGCACTAAACAGCTAAGCATTGACACTCACACCAATCACTCTAGAATAATAACACAGCTCTCTTTCAAGCCCTACCAAACGACTATTTAACCTTTATAATACCATACTTTCAATGCCTCTTCAACATTTCTCGTTTTTAGTTACATTCCTATTATTTCTCACTCACCTACTAGCAATGCACTCGATTCGCCTCAATTGGACATCCTTCTCATTTCATCGTTCGTACAGTCGATGGTTTATTTTCCTCTGATTCCCCATTGAACTTGCTTTACCTCGTTGCAGAAGATTCTCCCATTTTCAACCATATTTCCCTCTACAGCCTCCCCATATCGAATTAAGTATCTTTTACGACATATTCCCTTTCATATTTCCCACTCCACACCTTACACCCACCTATTTTCTATGCACCAACTATGAGATGATCCCTAGTTTTTGCAATCATATAAGCTTCTTCAATGCACGATTCACAACGCTATCTCTCTTCTTCTCATTAGCAATCTTAAGCATTCTTCCTCACATTGTTCCAGTTCATTCTTTACACAACCTATTGATGCCCTTCGTATTCTCAACTGCGGTCAATGGCCCTCATATTCTCAACTTCTATTAATGGCCCTAAAATTTTAAATACTTCCTTGTCTATTATAACAACGCTCTTCAAATCTATCTGGTGAGGCGCACCGGCAGTCTTTTTTCAATCGACTACGAATAAATCACAAATATACCTCAGTCACATTAATTTCTACTTTAAACAATATATATTAAAAGTATAATAAGGTCTTGCAACATTATACCACTAATCCGATAAGAGAAGTTGTTCATTGCAGCAGTATGCTAATAAAATTGTTAAGATAAAGTTGGTTTACTCTATTATGGAAACCAGCACCAGACCAGAACTAATTTACAGCATTCCTTACTTCATTGCACCCCAATTTCTTCTCCATTTCCCTCCCTCAAATTTATTTTCTACAATTTCTCCACCATTCACAAACTCCCAATCTTGCATTCACTTTGAAGTGATGACAGGTCTATTCTACTGCTATAAACATGCACATTTAACAACGACGAAATTCTTTTCTCGTTTACGTACCATTTGCAACCACCCACGCAGCTCTATGCTAGCTATCCCTATTTTTAATCCTTACACAGTAAACACTCTTAATTCGCACACCCCCAAGAAGTTACCAACAACTGTAAGACCAGCTTAAGACTCTACATCTCCAAATAGTACTCCGGGTAATTTTTTTAGCTTCCATTCAAATACCATGTGCCCAGTAGTCACAACTGCATTCCAGATGCACTTTCAATCAGTGTGAGAGAGATTTACGCTATGAAAAACACACATTCATCTCATTCCCCAACTCATGTCTCGGTTATTTTGCGCATCCTCCAATTTCAGGCTGATAAGCAACCAAATTTCCTGCAGTAGTTCTCCCTCCACCTCCACAAACTTTCAACGCCATAAACTTTACTATACAGAACACAACTCGCGCACTTGAGAGTACATGCAACCACAACTCTTGAGAGCAGTTCATCTCCCTAAATATAAACTCTCTTCCGTTTCATTGACTCCTGAGTTCACAGGTAAATTTTTGCTTCATAACTATTTCTAGTCAAATCTCATTTATAACCACATCCCGATAGTTCATGAAATCAGTTGATCACAGTGTGATGCAATTGAAGAAATACTGAACCCTTGCGTACCATTTTTTGTGAGCTTGAATGACATATAGAAAATAAAAAGGAATTAATTTTTCATGCCCACGGAAAAAGTAACTGGCTTTTACTGTTGAGTATAGCCTCCAGTCTTAAACAACCGTTTTTTCAATGATTATTTTTTGTAGCTTTGTACAGAAATAGGCATGAAAGCTAGATTTTATTTCTGTATTGCTCGAGCATATAAATTATACAGCACACTTACAATTTGAAACAATTGTACCGATGGATTGCTCATAAATTAAGCCAATAATCCCTACATATGTGAAGCTACAGCTGAGAAAACCCTCATTTTGATTTATTTCACACACAAGGACTAGCATAATTCCAATTCCTTCCGATTACATCAGTTAAAGAATACCAAGTCACAACAGAGGTAACGTCAAAATAGCAAAAAGAAGTAACTGTTTTCTGCAGTCTGTAGAAACAGGGAATTTACGCACAATTTGTGTCCCCGTCAGGATACCTTGCATCAAGAAACCGGAAGTTATTAAGGAAAAGGAATAAAAGACAAAGACGAGATGGTAAAGAAAATATGAAAACTGAAAGAAACAAAGTAGGCGCACAAGACAGAAGTCAAGAAGCCTATCTACTGATGAGGTACTCAAACAGCATGTATCTCCCCTGGGGGCACATGTCCTCGTAGCATAGAGTAGACTAACCTAACCTAACGCCCTCTGCAGGAATCAGTGGTACCTAATGGTCACAAGGACCATTTGTGTTTCCACAGTTAATTAAAAATAAGCATAATGTAACACATGAAGTACGACCTCATTTCAGCCTTGGTACCTAATTTTCACAAAACATTCATCTTTAATCTTCTCTGCAACAGAAAAGCTGCCAGGAAAAGTTCGTCAGTTGGTTACGCCACATGCCGTTTCTTCTAGAGTGTTTTTTTGTTTTCAAATGAAACTTTTGCACCGAGCATCTAGCAGCCTTTACCGCTCAAATTTTTCATTTGAAAGAAGCTCAAATTTATTTGATGATGTGTACTAATAGTCTTCTCCCAATGTGGTAAGGACCTTTTTAATTTTTCAGTAATCAACATTAATTAATACTGTGAACTATACGTTCATACAGAGAACACAGCACAATTTTTTAACATTTCAAGCAAACAACACTAACTATACATAATTTGGCCCCAGGTGAGAATACCTGCATGGAGGTGATCTACTCCAGACAACAACTATACCTGTCTTCATGTAGCGTTATCAAGGGAGTAACTCCAGTCGTGTCCACATTTCGTAATCGGTCAGCCATGCTGCACACACACGCATTTTGTGTCAATATGAGCTAGTCAGTAACACTAAAATAGAAATGGTTATTAAACAACTGCCTCAACTGCCTATACCACAGCAACAGACTGAGAAGTAAGACAAGTTTTTCGCCCTCTCTGATAGATTAGGTAGATTGATTGAAAGATTAGATTATAACTTATGTAGAGCTTCCTTAGCAACAACAGGCATTCCCAAGAGAGGATGGAGAAAGCCACCATTAAATGTACAGTTATGGAAATAAGGAATCTATGCAGAAGGTATGTCCCCACACTCTGCAACAGAAACAGTAAAATTGAAAAAGTTTATTACCATGAAGACATTTAAGAAAAAAATAAAAAGGTGCTGAACAAAAGGCAGCAGTGAATAAAAATTGAAAATAGCAAAACAAAAATCCATGCTATTTTATTAAAGGAAGGCATACCTAACCTATAGTACACGACTTCACACTTTCCCACTGGAAGCACTAACTCTTATACATACAAATGGTTGTACCACATACTGAAGAAACCTAAATTGATAACACTGAGTAATAAAATAAAGTTAAAATGCTCTGAGAGTGAACCACTAAAATAACAGTGAATGACAGAAGAAAGCAATTACACAACAGGGCAAACAGACATGTTTTCATCTAAAGTAGTCAGAACAAAAGATTAGGCTGCTTCATTTAACTTTCTAAGAGATTTCAGGCATCAAATGCTGTTGCTTTGCCAATTGACCCATTAAAACTTGTCAGGTACACTAACAAGTAGATGGTACACAATTTGTAGGGAGAGCAAAGTACAAAATTTTGATGACATGCTGTAAAATGTTCATATTATAAGTTTTGTTAATAAACAGCCAAGTGTACAAACCAAGTATGCTAGGAAATAAAACACTAAAGTTGTAGCGGTAGAAAGATAAATGCAACAAAACTTGAAGGTACACCACAAACCTATAGGACAAAGCTAACCCACAGAACAAAAGAGCACAATATAATGATCTATGATGAATTAAATAATAAAAACTAAATAAAAAATATAAACCAAACTGCAAATGAGGCCCAAGTGAAATACAGCTACAGTGATATTAAATTGAACTAAGCAACAGGAGCAAAAGTGTACCTGATAGTATAATTGAGGGAGCGTACACCTTCAGCATTAGCTACATCAACGAGAGAAAGCTTCTCAAGAAGCTGGACGAGGTGCAGGTCAACAGGGTTGGTGGGAGGCTCATGCGGAGGGGCAGATTTACATGGCCTGGAGGGAACAGCTGATGAGCCTGTCCCAGCAACTGAAAACATTCAGAATTATCAACCAAAATAAAGGGCAAGAAAAATTTTCTGTAACATATGAACAATTCTTTCAATAAAACCTACTATTAAATTGAATATAATCATAATCATATTACTCATTTATCTCAAATGAGATATAAATAGTGAATTTTAGAATTTGAGTTTTTGTTTCTCAATCTTACTTAGATATTAAGCTTCAAGCCTAAAGCACAAACAGGCAGTCAAGCACACGATGAAATAACTTTCTGTGACTTTAAATGCAAAAACAATGAACATGTTTGAAAAAAATTTTGTGCTTTGAAGCCCATGCAAAATGCATCTAGTTAAAAAGGAAAAGAAAACACTGAAGTAACTAGCTAAGCACAAAAATATAATACTCCAACATAGATAGTTTACATAAGCAACCCAAACAATTATGAAAAAAATTGGTGTTTCTTCTTGAGGAGAGATGCATTTGGAAGTAAATGGTAAATGAATTATTCAGATGTTATATTTTTCTTTTTGGACATGTAGTTTCTACATACCACTTGAAATGTGGCTCTGAATTTTTGATTCCTTTGTCACTAGCTGTTAGAAAGGAAAAAATAATGAATGCATTCTTATTAATCGCTATTTATAAAAATATGTTCATTTTTCTTTTTATAAAAAAACATGCAGATTGCTAGAGCAACCAAGACAAATGAGCCAAAATTTTAACAAAAACTATAATAATAAGAATTTAGAATCTCCTGAACTCTGACCATGCTGAATGTACTTATGATTACTGATGATAACAGGATTGATATAGGCTGATGATGTTTGGGGAGATGAATTAAGAAAGAAGGAAATTGCAAGAGAGTTGAATTTGGGAGAGAGTTGAATTTGGGATAGAGTTGAATTTGGGATAGAGTTGAATTTGGGATAGAGTTGAATTTGGGAT
>JACJUY010000073.1:226889-301399 GCA_014220935.1 Platorchestia sp. MABIK
ACGTAACATCGAGGTGAGCATTCTCTTTAGCTATTGTCCTACTTGTCATAAGTTTTTGTTATTGCAGCGTGTACTGACCCTGTTCAGGGTGTCAGCTAAAGACTATGTTTCCTGTGCCAGTTAGTTCTGGAAGTTTTTCGCCGCAGAAGCGGGTTGGCGAGACATGTCATAAAAAAATGAACCGATGTGGCCAACACATGTAGGTAAAGCACAATGCCGAAATCAGAAGGACATTATAGCAAATAGTTTATTGTAAGCACGACATGAGGGTAACGCAAGAACAGGAAACCTTGACTCACCACAAGGCATTTCAAAATAGAGCACTTCGCACGGTGCCCAACGTGGCACCCTTGCCTAAAATTTGCGTAACCTTAAACACACCTATGCTAAAAAAAACACAGTACCCTTGACAATATAATACAATGTATAGATGACACTCTTTAGATTGGACGCCATTTCAAGGCACATTTCAATGTGCAATTTTGTTATCAAAATTGAACTTGTGGTAACTATGTTATGAGTTCGCAGTTCTATTCAAACACCCACACTCTTCTGTGATGCGTTATAGGTGCCAGTATAAGGCCAATTTCACTTGGTGTTTGGAGAATTCACGTAAGACTAATTAGGCTGTTTCCGCTGGTACTTCTCGTGCACCATTCTGCCGGTGTTGCTGTCCGATGCCGGGCCATCTTCGACGGTTGCCGATTTGATGGTGGTACTGCCCTTACTGGTGTTGGTAGATTGCTGTGATTCGTCCTGGCCATTCGTCCAATCCACTGCCCGTTCGCTCCATGCCCGGGGGAATTTTGGAATCTTGCAGAGGCCCTCGGTGTATGTGTAGCACAGGGGAATTTGTGAACTTCGTCGCCTGATGCCTGGTCAGCTTCGATGGTTGCCGATTTGTTGGACGAGCTGCACTCGCTGGTTCTGAGAGATTGCGATTCATCCAGGCTACTGTACGTTGCTCGATATTCTTAGGAACTTTGACTTTACAGACTTCCCCGGCATGGAACGTTGATTAAATAAAAACATTGGAAGTTGGCTATTGTAAGCGTACACACAGACTTTGAACCGTCAGAGGCACCACTTCGTCGCAGCCGACCAGCGCTAAAAATTCAACTTCACGCGACTGAAGCCTCATGGAGTCACAGACCACTCTGGTTAACAGCCATTGTAGTGATTGTAAATTGTAATGAAACGTAATTGACGCAACGCGCTTCTACTTAGCTAAAAAATTTTATGTGAATTTGCGTAATACGTACAGCATGAATGACTCAAAGAGTGGGACTGAAACGCCACCAGCAATAGTAATACGTAAACGTTGTAATTCACACCCAAAAGTACTAGAAATGTGAGAACTGAAATCATATATAAGGGGTGGCTCTGGAGAAGTAAAAAAGGAGCAGAATAATTTCAATGTAATTTATGTGATGTAAACAGAAAAAAAAAATTAGAGATTGGAAAGCATGCGGGAGGGAATAAACACAAAAAGAATGTAGAAATTAAAAACAACAACAAGAAGTACTTTGAATTTGTACAGCGTCAGTGGACGAGGAAAAGATACTCAAGTAAAAGAAAGTGAAATTAGACATGTTGCATTCCCATATGAGCTTAATATTCCGCATTCTGATGTTGAACATTTAGTCCCAGTTGCGAAAGCAGCTTGTTCTGATTCGGAAATTAAGGTAGGCTTCAAATGTGGAAGGACCAAGTGTATTGTAATGGTGAACAATGTTTTAGGTGGCGAAGTGTGTGACTATATTTCTTAGCTCATGAAGGATAATTATTTTTCACTGATAACGGATAAATCAACAGACTAACGATGTACAAAATATTTGGCACTGGTGGCATGGGTTGTTGCAAAAGATATTGTAAAAGATTAATTTGTGACCATCATCCTACTCATTAGTGTTACAGCAACATGCTTGAACGAAAAAATCGAAGAGCTATTAACTGAAAAAGGTATTTGCTTTTAAAAGGAATATGATTGTATGTATGTACGTATGTATAAAGAGTTTACAAGAAAGGGAAATTTTTAGTCAGAAATTGAAATTTTGACGACCAAAACCGGGAAATTTAGGATGGACCATCTAGCAACACTGGGTGAGAAGTATACAGGATGTCTAAAAAAAAATCATAAAAAATAACCTCACACTTCGCATGACGGGAAAGACAATGTTTATGAGCTTAGAGTGAAATCGGATGGCAGCGAATGCAGAAGATAAATGTAATCGAAGAATCATGTTCGTCAATATTCAATTTGATGACCAAATTTGTCCAGACAATGCTGATGGGCAACAAGGGATTTGCAAACGTTACGAAACAGGTTTGGTTTTTGGTTTGTTACGATAAACGATAAATGGAGCATGGATAAGTGTTAGTTGAAAGAACTAAGTGAGATTTTCGTTGGTGTTGTGTTATTATTTTCACTGCAGCTTGTTTACGTTGTATTTTAATTTTTTCTCTAGTCCCAATACCAGCATCAGTTATCTTAAAGCATTTCCAAATCATCCTTTTGAAACAGTTTTCAGTTATTTATTGCAAAAAAACAGATCCTATAACAGTTTTAAGATTATGAAATATAATGCTAACTCGAACCCAGGAGAGTGATCATAAGAAAAAATTGATTAAGATAGAATAAAAGACTAAATAATTCTGAAAGAACTAAATGCCATTCAAGGTATAATAAAAATGTGCAGAAATTTCCATTGTTAATAAATATTAATTAATTTGACCAAAGACTAGGAAGTAAACCAATCAATGAGATCAATACAAAGTACACAAGTACTACGTATTGCCGAAAAAAAACTCATGTTCTAGTTATTAACATCAGAACAAGCTAATTAAATTTCTATTATCAATAGTGATACCATAATTTGAAGACTAAACAAACATCGGCATCTTAGGATGCTTTATTTCCAATCAAGCCTGATACATATGATCTTGAGCATTGGTTTTTCAAATGCCTTATAACTAACACTATATATAGGACACCATGACGGTTCCCCTGTAAAGCCGGTACCCATTTCCGACACCTGGGTTGAGTGGGGTATTGTGCTTGAGCTTTCCCTTATCCCTTACGGGGAAAATCGCCGCGCCAGCGCCGGGATACGAACCCTCGACTTCTACATGCAAGGGCGATGCCCTTGACCACTGTGCCATGGCTAGAAGGCTTTAGGTATCAGCTGATATTGTTTGTTGACAGGCGTGATCTTGGGCTGCACTCTCATCGCCTGCCTGTCGTGTGTCTTCTTACCATCACTTGCAAACATCTTATGAGGCATCTGGAGGAAAACAACTAGACCTCACCAATAAGCGATTAGTAACTTTTCTAAGAACTATGCGAGCAATAACTTGTGCAGCCTCGCATGCTTTCCTGATGGTTAGGTCGCCCAACGCTTGCTGATATTCGGTCTGTTTGAGCTTCACTTCAATTCAGTGGAAGAAATAACGGCTGTTTGGATATTGTCCTTGACTCAGAACTCATAAGCGAGTGTTGGTAAGGAAACGTGCAGTTTATGTTTCCAAATATCGTAGAGCATTAATTCCTTTCAATATATTCTGTCTAAAATAGTTTGATTTCAGAGTAAAATCAAAATTGGAGTTACACTCACCGAATTTGTGAAATCGATTCTTTTTGTTCAAGCCCTGAAAGTCTCACTCAAGCCTTCATGTTGCTAGTAAGGCTTGGCTCAACTTGTCTGTTTACAAAATTTGTGATCAATCACAAACATGATCAATTTATAATCGAAAAATGTGTTATTTGCCTTTTTGAGAGCCACGGACACCATTTCAGATCCACTGCTGACTACGCTTGAGCTATATACAATGAAACCAGACCCTTCCAATGTAATTTCGTAAACCTCATTATCGTCAGAAAGTGAACAAATTCCTTCACTGATGACGAGGACGGAAGTCGGTTTACATGAACCGCGATTGCATTAAACGTCCGAGCAGCCTTAATATTGCAATCACGGTCCTTGACGGTGATGATCGTTGCTCGTGTGCATTGAATTTGAAAATTTCAAAACTTGATTAGTTCCTCAGAGGTATTTCTAAGAATTCAGAAAACGAATTTGTACAAATCAGCACAACGAAAAGTTACGAGGAATTGTGAGTTAACACTAACATCAGCTTGACGCAATTTTTGAGAACCTACGGGCCTATTGATCAAATGAAAGTCGAAACGCACAACTGCAGCAAACCTTAACTATCAAAACTAAAAAATCATTTAATTATTGAAAATCGTTTAATTATAACCATTTAATTATTGTGAGAGCAATATGCAACAATGTCCAATCAGAGCGCAGTTAATGCAAAAAAATGATGTAAAAAACTGATTTCTGTCAAACATCGAGTGCACGAACACGAATAGAAAATTATTTCTGATACTGAAAACATCGTAAACTATGATTTGAGGGCAATATGATGCTAATGCTATTGCAAGCTTTAAAATATTGACACTGGAAAATATTAAAATAAAGAGTTAATAAATTTGAAATAGTTCCACTAAATTAAAGTTTCTAGTGTTCATCATTGAAACTGTATTTTATAAACAAAGTGTTCTTCACCACATTAGAAAATTTGTCAGATTTCTCAGCAAAGCATTAAAAGAGAAGAAAGCAAATCCAGGTTGCATTTTAGTGGTAATATCGAGGCAAAACACGAATAAAAAGTAGAATACTCGCTTAAAAGCGCTGTAATTTGACTGTTTGCCATATGGACCCTTTAGGCTGTTCATAACCCCTTTTCAAATATGTAGGAGGTATCTCCGAAGGTGTAGTTAAGAAGGGACGAACATGAAAGAAGTACCTTCGTAAAATTACCGGCGAAGTGTTCACCATGGTTTACGAACATGGTGCCCACATGGTGTCGAACGTGGTGTTGAATTCAATAACGGCACCCAAGTGCTAGAGACTTGACCCTTTATAAGCCAATGGTCTCCAAATGTGGGATGTATTTAACTTAAGATTAATTAATTTGTTAAACTTTTATAAGCCACGGCTTAGTAGACTAGCTGTTGAGAGAGATCACCTTTCACGAGAAGGGTCACCGGTAACGCCCGCCAGGTGATTCTCCCTGTTTGGAAAAGAGAGAACTTGCCATAGTTTCCAACTCGATCTAGATGTAGAAATAGGTATCAGCTCAACCGAGAGTTACTATCATGGCATCCTGATGTAAGTCATAAGGCATTTAAAATACTAACCAATGTACAAGAGAATATGTGTCCCAATTGATTGTAATTAAACATCCTTTATTCATATACTTTTAGTTCTGTCATCGGGCTGTACGCAAGGTTTATTCAACTGCGTATAATGTTCTTTTCCATCTGATCATTGTTCCGAAGTTGAAACGGGATTTCAAAATTGTTCTTAAGAATCTATCCGAAATTGAAGCAATTCAGATTATGGCCCGAAAAAACCATCGATATCAAGCAGCCCTTCTATAACTGTAGCACACCACTGAAGAATAAAAACTTGGCTACTGTATTATGGAAAATAAATGCATGTACATACAGGGTGAGGAAACAAAACTTTGCGATCTTCAAAACTTGAATTTGCTAGACAAAAGGCACACACCAAAAATAAAATTTAGATTTAGGTTTAGTACAGCTATGGTTGTCTGTTTTTCATTAATTTTGTTCACGATGTACTCCCAAACTGAAAGAGGGAAAGAATTTGTAATTTGCTTTGTGCTGAGGAAAGAAGGAAGGAAAAATATTGAATACTTCCATCTACATGAAAAGAAATATTCGCACATTGGATTTTAAAAACTTCTATGAACAAAGGTCCTAATTTGTGAATGTTGGAAGCACTACAATAAGTATTTTGATGTAAATGATAATGGATAGAACAGTTACTAGCAAAAAAATAAGAGAATTCGATTTTATTGTTCTATAAATAGGAAAAAGAGCTGAAAATACTTGGAACACCTAACTTAGAGATGAAAATGAAAAAGTGCTACGCTAATACAGAAACGCTTTGAAACACATAGCCTTCACTTTGATACGATTTTTTTTAGCTTACGACAGTGCACAATAATAACCAATGTTGTTCAGGATCTGATTTCTTATAAAAACTGTTTTCCTGAATTTAACTTTATCGAACTTATATTTACTTCAATAGATATGAATTTGCAGAATTTGGTCGACCTTGAGTCGCTGCTCTTGAATTGAAGAACTCGAATGCCTTGCGAGGTAAAATTGAAGCAGTTCTTTTAACAAGACTCAGTAAATGTGGCATTCAACATGTCACAAAATCTGATAAATCTAAAAAGATTTCTTCCTCAATTTTTGATACAAAAACCTTTGATATGGCAGCGGAATGAACTTTCTAAAAAACACGCGCACTTGTAATAACCAATATCATATCAAACTTTTTAATACGGATCCGAATATTTCGAGTTAGGTGCGGACTTTTGAAGTCGTCAATACTCGTCATGTGGTGGCAAGCCGCACTTGTGACAGGATATGATAACAGCACAGTCCACACAATAGCCGAGGCTCGCTCCTCTGCAGTTATCAATTCTGTTGCGTACATTCGTTTGTGTCAGAGTAAACCTCTGACGCACGAGCTCTGGAATTTATTGTTTTCGAAATAAACATGATAACTGGATGAAAGAGAGTTATGAGCAGTAGTGTATATCATATTTCCTTGAATGAAAAGACCTGCGTACGATGTTAATGCCGATTCTACTCGCAGCAACATTTTACATAGTTCGATGCATTTCAAGACGCAAATTTTATGCATCTATGTTGAAGAGTTTTGAGTACGTTCAAAATATTTAACACAACATACAAAAAAAATGTTTCAATCTGCTATTGTTACGATTGAGAATGGATGACTGAAAATGAATACACAAATAATGGTGCATGAGAATATGAATTAAAGTTCATGTTCTAAAATTGAGGAACTAAGTATTTACTCAACATCACAAATGCGATAGATGCAATAGTATGTTTAAGAAATCATGCTTCTAGAAACGCAATAGAAAATTAAAGGTTTTTGCCCATTGTATCATTATCGAACCTAAGTTTCGAATTATGTTTCAAAACTTCATTTCAGGGTTGAATTATAAACAGATGAACCGAAACGAAAAACATCATAAGACTTTGATGAATATACAAAAACTGAACTGAATTCGCTGAAAATTTCCCATATTTATCTCTTGGCCTCGGCAATCGTCCGCTAAGCCTGCACGCACTGTTGTGCATATGAAAACCGGATCTGAACCGGATCCCTGGTTCTTGTCATAAAAATTTTTTTCATTATCTTACGTAACCACACAACTCCCATTCAGAATATGTACTGTACATTGTACATACGACATGGACATAAATCTATGAGTAAACAAGTGAACAAATTCCAGGCATAAAAGTAGTTTACCTGTTTAACACATACTCAACTGTATATTTTCATACCACCTTCGGGCTTAACATTTTTTTTGCAGATGGATATTCACTGCAACCGCTGTGCCAATATTCTAGCATCAGGCTCCGCTTATTTTTAACCTGAAGCAATTGATAGATTTCTTTGCTGTTTTTCTAATGGAAAATATACATAAAAATTTGATTAAAATTTGAAGTGTAATATGTGATTTTGCCATGCGTTTTCGGACAGTGATTTTTAAAATTCAGAATTATTCTAGAATTTATAAGTTCTTACGAAATGATATCAAATAAATAAGTATAATTTCATAATTTGATTTTGATATTGTGGATCTTAACTGAATATTTCACTCCTAAAAATTTACACTCAAACGTCACAATTTGTCTTCTAACAAAGGGAAATTCAAGAATGAATGACAATCTTTCACACATTAAATTTTCAATTGTATAAATGATCCCTCATGAAATCCACTTTCCCTGTAAGCTGGTGAGTTTATTTTTTGCAAATATATATGTAATAGTATCGGCATTAACATATTTTACATTAACAATAAGGTCAAAACTGACATTTCATCAGAGCTCTATTAAACTTTGATACATATTTCTGTTTTCTACCCTACTAGTCTTTGCAAGAAAACTAAGTCATTTATTTTTATTTTTTGGGAAAACTCTCGACATATTAAATGATGGGGAAACGTTCATGCAGTAAAATTACTAAATAACATAGCAAAAAACAGCATGGAATTATCAAAACACAAATGAGTATAATGAGGTTAAAAAACCACAATAGATTAAAGTCATGGACAGTGTCTGGAGAACACAATCCCTAAGATGATAGACTTATTCTTGGGAAAGCGTAATTTACACAAAAATAGTTAAACTAAGGCGGGTAAAACCATCTTTCATAAAAATCTCGCGATGTATTTTGAAAATAGAGCTTTCGAGCATATCCACACTCATCTTCAATATCTGGAAAATTAAATTGAAACATGGTAATTTTCCAGATATTGAAGATGAGTGTGGATATGCTCGAAAGCTCTATTTTTAAAGTACATCGTGAGATTTTTATGAAAGATGTTTTTACCCGCCTTAGTTTTCAATAAGATGATGTTACATGCCTGTGGGCAGGTATTCTACCAACTTAGCTGGACTCTTAAAGAATACTTAAATATACTTGTGTCGGAAAAGTACTTTTTTGTAATAACAGTACACATTCAACCCCACTGTTCGTCTTGAATTCTACTCAGCACAATAATGAAAAACTAATCAACAATGATTCGGAAAAAGAACTTTGAATTCTGAAAATCACCCGTGCATGGCCATTCTTCAAGATTAATTCATTCTTCATTCTTGGTTTTACGAAACGACTTAAATAGTTCAACGTACTTTTAGGAAAGAACGAGTTGCGTAACTAAGGGCGTAGTCAGGAATGCTCACTGCGAAAACTTGTTGTGCATAGCATGCGTGTTCGTAATTATTACAGTCAATTTGTTCCTCAGTTTTAGAGTGTGTGCATCTGAAACTTATAGTCTTCACAAAATTTTTGAAAATTTAAATCGATAAATAAAATCGGGCAATCGGGCAAAGCCATGGTTAATTAATTTCATCTTATGAAGTCCCCTTCTTTTGGAGAGAAAGAGTTTTAGGCTTGTTATTTTACCCTGAGAACAGAATTCCTCTCGAAATTCTTGAGGAACGCTTGATGAGATTCTCTGTTGTGGTTCAATTCTTTGTGTTCGTTCTTCATGGAGCAAGCAATGTGTCAACCTTTCTTGTCCTGCGAGGTTCCTGAGGTTGGTTTTCAGGCAGTTGAGAACGGAGTATGCCCTGTCCACCGCAGCAGTAAGCACAAAATCCTTCACGGCAATGAAGACAGTGAAAACTTAACAATGGGCGAGGATGTCCGGTTTGCTAACATTACTTTTTCCATGTCCATACATTCTCACTGAATTTTGCTCCGTAATATTTGAGTTGAACGAAACCTCAGCATAATCCCACGTTTTTCCAGCGGGTAAAGGGATTTTTTACACATAGTTTTGAGAACATTTTGTGAGGAAAAAAAGGTCAGCTATGTTTAGTGATCCATTCCTCGGTTTCGAAGAGAGGTGAAATTTATTCCCGTCTGAATTGAATAATGACCACTAAATTACACGAATATTGTTCAATAAAATGCACTGGAAGAGCGTACTGAATGACATGAGTGATTTTTCCATAAAAAACTCGTAAAATACTAAAACAAGCAGAGGTATCGCTTAATCATTTCTAGGTGAACACCCCAATCTATTTTGTTGACGGGAGATAACAAGGGATGAACCACAGTGACATAGAGTATTGAGTATGATCGATTTTAGAACAGAGGTGAGGATATTTCTGCAGCGGTTTTGTACGCGTGTTCAATTGTGATGGAAAAATACCAGAATGTCACTTCACTTTTACGTTCTGAAGGCTGTGCACTGGCCTGTTCACACTTTTGCATCGGGCTTATAACCGATCATCTTACGCCCTGTATTTGTTTTTCTTGTCAACAATGAAGGTTGCTGAACATATAAGTTGCAGTCTTCTTGAGACGTTCTTCTTTACCTCAACGACCGAATGCATTCTAGAGAAAGAGGCTTAACTGTACTGTTCTCATTAGAATGAGACTCCTTTTAATCTAAGTTTGGGTAAACATTGCGACAATGTTTCTCTAAATTATAAGCATTGAGTAATCTAGTATTCTTTGTCTTGTTTCCATCACAAATAGTTCAATTAATTCCAAATAATTAAAACAAAGATTCACTTTTTTACCTAAACTAAACGGTGCATCGTTTTCGCGACAAGTTACATCCACTGAGTGCTCTTGGCTGAAGCCTGTTTCCATCCTCATTTACTTTCACGAACACGAGCACACAAACAAAACAGTCGCGCACTTTTTGAAATCCACGGAACTGTCGAGAGACAGCATGTGTCCACGAGCGTACCAGCAGCTGACTATTGAAAGCAACTCACAGTGGAAATTAGCATTTGCGTTGTTGTGTAATCGCTAATTCTTGGGCATTCGCTAAGCATGAATGTAACAAAATGGATGATAATGGTGTCCCAAAAAGTTTGTTTATCGTGGATGTGCCATAAATCCATTGTACTATGTCCTTGTAAATTGTTTTTTAAAGAATTTTTTGTGGGTAACTGACTTTTGCATCATTCAATCTCTTTTCTAGAGATAGATATTTAGTAACGTTCCAATTGCATGCAAGAAATGCTTATTTTGGGCTCATTATACATCTTTCAGGTACGTACAAACGTTACATCTTATGCTTGCTTATCGAGTGATCTACGAACTTATTTTTCGCACATCAAAGGATATCATGTTTCTTTTTGGAGCTCTTTCCAATCTTACTGTCCAGCTTTAGTTTTTGGAGTTGGTATTTTTTCTAACCGAATCATGGTTCTTTTATGAATCATTGCAGTACGACATTTGGTGTACGCTGCTTCCAGCTTTGTTTGAGACAAACTATATTGATTTATTTATTTAATTAATCTATTGAATAACGTGATTGAATGATTCACATCGGTCGTCGTGAGCAAACAATTAATTACCTTTGGTTAGCGTGGGTCGATGGTATCAGTAAAGCAGTTTTTTCAGGACCATCATTTATACATGAGTGCCGAGTACCATCCCATCTTTTTCAGCTCTCACTTTCATTCTTTCAAACTCAATAAGGGAATTAAAACTTTGAAAGAACACTTACTTCACTACTGAAAATGATGAACGCTGAGAACTATGTATCTCAAAGCTGTTGAGAGAGAACCTAATTAGACATGATGGTAATAATAAGAATTATCTTACGAGTTCATTTGGGTGAGGTTTGGTAATGATCGTGCTGAAAGGCTGATCATTTTTTGAATTGAAGTTAATTGGTATAATCGAGGCGAAATGGCTCATTTTATCTTTTGCAGCAAATTAATCTTTTATTCGTGTATACACTTTTAAAAACCAATTCGAATTAACGCAAATTCATGGCCAAAGACGATGAATCTTAAGAAAAGAGCAACCAATGTCCTTGCATGAAAGCAGCCTTTCTCGTTCTTCCATGCTTAGCTGTTTCTAACTCTCAAGGAGCGTCGTTAAGAACACACGTGTTTCGTCAATGATTGGCTGTTAATTGGTATCAAAATATAAGATGTTGATTAATCATGAAGTAACTTAATCCTACACGAAATCTCTATGCAGTAAGTGAGATCCTGCGTGTTTAAAATACTAAGATTCGGAAATACATTCATTCAAGTAAAAAAAAGTCTTTGGAAAACCCCCTCGACGTGGAGCTATCGCAGGGTTGACGTAAAGAGGGCGTGGTGTAAGGTGAGGCATTCAAACAATGCCTGCTGGCGCTGAACTGGCGTGAGCTGCGACGGTTAATCGTGTTGTTACAGGGTGAGAAAGGTATCTGACACCTTACGCATTTTTAGAAAAACAGAAAATGAAACTGTTAGTCGTTGAAACTTGCAATTTCATGTAACAAAACACATAAACACCATATTAACCTATGTCTTTTTTTAATACCTCCTCCTGCGGCTTTTATCTCCTACTCAATTCGAGTTCGAAAGCGGCTGCGGGTTTTAATCATGTGGTCTTTATTTATGTCCTCAATTGCTCGGCCTGTTGCTTCCATCAGAGAGGATTTGGTGTTCTTCAGATGCTTATTAACTGTTTTTTCAACAACGCTCCACCGGTAATCATCCAAATGATTAAGGTCTGGTGAGTTAGGAGGCCAGAAGTTTGGTGTGACATAATCATAAAAATTCTCGGCCACCCAATCGTGGGTTTTGAGAGCTTATGGGATGGAGTTGAATCTTGTTGGAAGACATGGGCCCTTCCATTGGCTACGCTGTCTATCTAACGCTCAAACCAATTTAAAGAGTCTCGCAGAGGTATCAGCATTGACTTTAAGGCCCTGTGGTAAAAGATGAGGATACATGATGTGCTCTTCACTGCTAACAACACAGAAAACCATCGCTGTTGCTGAAAAAACTTCGTCTCCTGAGTGAGTCAGAGCCATGGCAATGCTGATTTTTCTTGATCGTGACCATTTCATCTCCACTGTTTTGATTCAGTTCCGTTCCAACTGTGCAAACGAAAGATCTGGCGACTGTTAGAAATCGCTCAATTTCTCAACTGCTGTGTTTCGCTTTTATCGACACTATTACAGACTGTCTTTTCATTTCTTTAGTAATAATAGCATCTGCCATGGAACCTTCTGTGGGGAAAAAAGCAACAATTATTATAGGGTTAGTTTAAACCACAAAATATAACTGTCTTCAGAAACATCAGCATTCTGTACTTTATCGAAAAATTTACCAAAAATATAATGAGTGTTTTGCCTCATTAAATTGGGTCCATTGTCATGCCTTAGATTTTAAGCCTATACATCTGAGTGAAGGAAGCAAATGTCCTCAGATATCTCCCGCAATCTGTATCCGTAAAAGATTGTGCGGAGGTTCGTAAAATTGCACGAATGCTGAATTTATTAACGTGAACACATCTCTCACGGGATGGCGATTTTTTTAGATTTCGATCTTAGGCACGGCATAGCAACCTTGCTGGCTAGACGCACTCCTTCCTCGAAACGTTGAGCTTATCGGATGCGATATAGAAAGTTTTGTGGAACACAATAAGAATATCAGATGCATTCATTCGAGGAAACATTATTTTGAGTAAAAAATTACACCCATGTCATTTTTCAATTCCGGCTCAAATCTGCAGGTGTACAAACGGAAACATTTGACAGTCCACTTGCTTTCATATAAATCAGGGATAAAATAGAGGACGTCAGTCGACAGCGACGGGTTCAGCTGTTGAGTTGCGTGGTACTGATGTGCAGGAACCGGCAAGCAACAACGATGTGGTTTCTCTCGCGGTGCGGCGCTGTGGTGCCCCTCTTCCTCTACTTGCTGCACTCTGTCTCTGGGTAAGTAGTCGGGTCAATTTTACACTGATTTTTACGACTGCAAGTGCACGAGGAACATCAAACCTACACTGTACAGTCGTATAAAGCTCAGGATAACCATAGATTTTACTGTAACTTCTTCATACAGTTCTCAACACTAGAAATGAACATCCATAAAGGTTCTGGAAATTGCTTTCAGATTTTATTCTGTGCGGAGAATGGGCTCCGAAATTTGAATATTTGGCTTTCCATTTTCCTATCGATAAACATTCTCGTTGGTTTGTTTGCCGAGTACAATCTTTTTAAAGAAATAGTTGTTATGATGTAAAAATAATGTAAATATTTATTGCGATTTTTATCCGAAAATCCATTGTCATGATGGGGTAAATTTTTCAAGAGAAGTAAAAAATGCGCTTCTAGAATAATGCCTACGTAGCGTCTCTCAGTTTAGTCTAGGGAAACATACCTCATCTTCAAAAAGAATAGCAAAAACATGTGTGTACATTTCAGCCGAAGTAGTGTACCAAATCAAATTTAACAAAAGCCATCTTACAGTCAGTTTCTCAATAAATGAAGCTCTGCCCCATCATCAGAAATATTTCGTTCACCCAAAATTCGAGTAGGATTCTGTCCATCTTTTCCTCAAAGCAATGTCAATGTTGAACAATTTCCTTCACCCAATATTCCGAACAAAAATTCGCATCGGAGGAAAGATGTCTTCGATAGCTTTTGATTTTCTAAGCTCCTGGGATAACAAGCTTTCATAGTTTCACGTGCTCTTCTTTTAGAATTTTCTCCTCCAGCGAATTAGGACATTTAGATATTGAAAAATTCATGGCGAAATTGGAATACCAATTTACTTCCCTGCCACAGTGAATAGCAGTGATATTTCATTCTTCAGCATTGCTCAACTGTGAAATTAGACAAGTACCTGTGAGCCTCAAAACTGTTCTCTACTACTTGAAGATAAGTATTTTAAATTTTGTGATTTGGAACGTTCTACGTCAAAGTAATTAACATTCTTCTCCTGAACACACACTTGAACACAACTTTGACGACGAAGTTCAGACATTTTAGCAACTCTTTTTCAAGATTATGAAGCCCGTCTGCGCGAACTAGACCAAGAAACACTACTAAGGTGTTCTGTGGAAAGTCTAATTTTTCCTCCATAAAAAATGTCCGATTATAATTTGAATTCGGATTATAATTCGGAATATTTTTCAGCGTGGAAATTTAGTGTCAATGTGCGCGGTGGTATTGTCGGCGACTGTTATAATTATTCTGCCAAATTTGATGCCTCCTCAAGATGTTCGAATTTTGACAGGAGGCAGAGGCGCGTATAACAAACCTTTTTCCACTAATACCAAATGTTTCAAAACTCATTACTCCTCAATATCCAGTGTGTACTGAGGCACTGAGACTGTTGGAAATTATTTCAGTACGACAGAGCTCCGGCCTATTCCGACAAGAATGCACGCCAATATATGGACGATGCCTTTATGAATAGAGGGATAAGGCGCAATGGGCTCGTGGCATTGCCTCCAAGATCTACAGGCATGAGTTCTTTAAATTTTTTCCCTCGTTGATTTACGAAACACCCATGGTGTCAAGATAGATCACGCCGCAAGGAGAGCGGTAGCAGCAGGTAGCATGGCTCAAAAACCAATTCTCTAGTGTAATGACCAGCAAGCCTTAACCGCGAATCATATTCACAGAATATTTTCGGAAAATTAAAAACGTGTCTCTACAGGGAGCATGTTCACATGATTTCTAGATCGAGCTAAGGAAAAATTTTTCCAAGCAGAATATTCGCAATGGGTTTTAATAATTGCAAGGTCCTGCAATGGGCGTTACCTCACTCGACCAACTTCAATCGGTGTACTTAGAGACATTTCAAAATACTGTATTTTTCCTTTAGCAAACTTCCATATGCAATGCCAGAGATGAAAGTTTTCCCTAAAATGGGTTACAATACTGAAATTTTATTACCGATTAACTGAAACCAATATATATCAAACTTTACCTTGGAAATTGGATTAAAAGGTAAATCATACACTCAATCCTCGATGAATTCACCACCAGTATCGTAAGCCCAAAGTGTTTCAATGTTTCAAGTAAATTTGGAGAAATTCCAAGTTTACATATAATACCTTACTTATGTATGAATGTAGGACACAACAATCTACCGGAAATGGATGAAGGACTAATTTTAGTTGTTAATGTGAATTAAAATCAAAATTGTGCATCATTCTTTAAAACATAAGTGTAAACAACTTAAATAGCAATATATTTAAAAAAAGTGAAAATTTGTCACTCAAAACTACATTTACTCCAATGTAGTTTTGAGTGAACATGAGTAGTTTTTTGGTTCGAAGTGAATGAGGTGAAACATATTTTGGCTTCAATTTGTTTCCGAAATGTTACTGAGCTTGGCAACTTAAATGGTTAACAGATGCTTTTGTTAGTTAAATTTTTATTTCATCGCTCGAAAATATTTCTCAGCACAAAGAGTTTGCAAATTTGCATTGATTTTACCACTGTTCAAAATAAACATTTAAAAATAGAAGGAATGAGCCAAGAATATGAAAACGCTGAATATTTGAGGAATACACAAAATATTGTGTATTTAGTAATTCACAAAAATTTGCAATAACCATTTATTCTAACTATTTTCAGCTTGTAAGGTAAAAATACAGTAGTATTAGGTTCGATTTACTCGTCAAAATTCTTTTAGTTTCATTTTATACGGTTATACCCTGATGAAATTGCATTTTATGTACTGACGAAAACTCACACTCTTAACAAGTAAATTTTGATTTCTCCTTCAGCAACTACGTGATAACTTGGCCGAAGAGCTGGTTTGCTGGCACGCCTGTGCAGTTCTGCATTGCCCAAGATCCGTTTTCTTCACAGGGTGATTTAATTACCGTTCAAGTTTCGGTCCCGAAATCTAAGGTAGATAATCCGACCATTCCCGAGTTTGAGTACCCAGGAGGCACCGCTTACTTGCCTCAAGAGGTCATCGACCAACTTGATTTAGGACCTGAAACGAAGGAAGTCATCCTTCAAGAACAATTGAGACCCACTTCAGGTGAGTTTTACCGATTTTTACTTTCCGGTCATCGGTAGAATTTTTCAATCCCTAGCATCTAAGTAATTTAAAATTAGAGCCCAGAAGGTGATAATGATGTTGACCGCGGTGAGTGAACCCGTGGATACGGTGAGGTCAAAATGTCCCAACTAAATTTTAAACCCAAATAACTGTAGGTTGTGTCCAAATAACTGAAACTGATTAACCTTCATGAGCTTTGTTACTTTAATAAAGAGGTTAGGGGAAAATTGGCCTCACGGCGGAAGCTCGTTTGGAATGATAGCGTGCATTCACGGGTCAAACTGATGTTCAATGTAAAACTCTTATTCGAAAACAATGGAAATAAACAATTTTGAAATAGCAAACATTAACTGGGTCGCACCTTCACTCAACTTCGATCAAGTATTTATGAAAATTGCGTTTGTGTTAGCTGGTTGGTTAGCAGCATTTTAAAAATACCCACCGTGACCACCGGCGGCTCCCGTCGTGGTTAAAGTGTCAATTAAATTTCAGTTGCTAGAATCTGTGTTTTCTATTTCTTATTGATCTGAGCTTATGTTGCATAAAATATTATTCTGTACTCATGAGAATATCGTAGCATTTATTTCCATGTGTTGTTGTGCAAGCGTTACTTCCTACTTTTGATGCAAGATTAACCTCTCGTAACTCCGGTCTTAATGAGATTTAATAAGGGACCTCAGAGGATGGACGATTTGATTTTCGCCGTACAAGTATTGACCATCAACATAATCCTGCAATGTGGCGTTACTACTCTCAGAAAAGCAACTTCAAAACAGACCTTGAATTTAACTTATGTATTATCCAACTTTGTCAAGAGAAAGAAGTTCTGTTTGCATACGTGGAATTGATGGCAAGAGTTACACTGTTTCAAGAAAAATGAAACAGTGTCTGTGAAAATGACTGTGCAATGTTTCAAGAAAAAACAGGTTTTTTCCTATTTAAACATATGGTTCTCTTTTTTTGTTCACCAGTTGTACTTTTAATTTGGGATTTACTCCTGTTTATCCCATTAAACGAATTAAAATTTCGTTGTATCACAGCATGTCTAGGCAACTCGTATTACTCCTTTCGAATGACGGTGTAGAGAGCATAGGTATGGAATATGGAGCATCATAATTATTTACGTATATAAAGTTTAGGACTGTTCTATGATTTTCTTTGTTTAAGATCGCCTAACTAATATCCCCACTCGTAATTCTTCCGGATATTGTTTTCGAAAATCGTTTGACTCGAGGAGCACCTTTTAGCTTCCTTATGATGATATTCTCGGTAGTATACTGCACTTTTTTTCTCCTCTTCAAAGAGAGCAAAAACAATGCCTTTTATGCGAGATACAGGAGGTATCGGCCAAACTTTGTCCTGAAATCAAGAAAAAAGAGAGAAAGAATGAAAAATGAAAGAAAAATATCTGGATTGACGTGTCAGTGGGCCATGACTTCGTAAGTGACGACTGCTGAACGCGAAGCGTCGACAGCTCTCAGCCGGAGAAAAAGCATATGTACGTTTTGATGTTAAACGAATTAGACGAGAGCTTTAACAGTGAATGAAACGGTTCGCCAACGGAGGAAATAAAATGTGGGAAGGCCGCATAGTATTTGAAGGAAAGCAATGTTGCATTGTTAGAGGGTTTATAGTTATACTGCTGAATGTGTAATTTTTCCAATTTCCGTTACGATTCAGTGATGCAGCGCTTACGAGGGTCTTGTACAGAATATAAACTGGAATGGTGAATTCGCAAAGCGGTTCAAGATGCAAAACGTATATGCCAATTTCACGACCCGGTTTTTGGAGTACTTAGAGTAGAGTACTGAACAAATTTAATTTACTTGAGTATATATCTACATATCGCAGCAGTCGAAACGAAAAAATATTTCTCCATTATAACACTTGAATTCTGTGCGTCGTGGCCGAACCGACTACTCGACGATATGAATGTGTTAGTAACAGTACTTTGAGCAAGCTGTAGGATCTGGACTGAGTGGGTAGACGATTGTTCAATGCTCTGAAAAATTTCACATGAATATCCGAATAAATATAAGAATTGTAAATTCAAGATGTCGGATTTTGCTCAAATTGTTTGAGACGGTGTCGCGTGATGTAAATGCTGATTCCTGCGCGTGTGGATGGCGTAAGGGAAGTAAATGTTGTGGTTTTAATACAACATTTGAGTTGTAGATGTATTAGTAGTGGGGGTGGTGCTTGTAATAGTAAGACAGCTGCTAGCGCTCCAGTACCGCAGACTACAGTGAATCGCGCCGAGGTGTCTCAATTCAAAATTAGGCTGTGGCTGAGATAGATTTGGGGCAACTGGCTTCAGTTGCGTTAGTATTTTGCTATTATGGATAAACATAAATAGATGATCAGAAGACGAAATGAACGACACTTATTAATAAATTTGGTATAATGAGAATACAAAAAGTTACTGATAACCCGATGGAAGTGTTGTGTTTCACAGACATGAGAACGCTGTTCTTTGTTTCACATTCAACAACTTAGGTTTTTAAGAAAGTGGTGGGGCCGCTGTGATTGATTTACTGTGATAACGAGAGAGATGAGGACATGCATTTTAGAACAAAATTAATGTCGCGAGCAAAATTTCGTGTAGATATTATTCTGGTATTGCCTTTAGTACATATAACTTTTGATAAACAGGTGCATTAGCTGATAAATAAATTCCTGTTATGGGTGATATTCTGCGCTGTGAATTAGAATAACAGAATTCTACGAAATTGGCTCGAATTGTTGTAAATTAGCTCTTTCATATTTGAGGATTACATTGTAGTAAATTAACCATTTTGCATAACAAATTACTCTTTTCCTGTTAGCCTTTGTCTACAGTTATGAAAGAAATTTTCATTTTAGTTTATGTCAATAATTAAAAGTCAATGTGTTGCTATTTTTGTGCCACGCATTAGTTCCGGATATGTGGCCAGATGTGTTCGCAACTTTTTACATTTTCAAAATTTTATCTTAAACTCGGACAGTAATTTAAGTGACTGTATTAAGACATTGGATCTTTTTCCAACATCTTTTTCCGGCATTCTTTGAGATCTTTTCTTCGGCTTAGTTTTTGGCTTTAAGACGGAACGTTTTGAAGCCTTTCGTCTTGCTGCTGAGCAGGCTCAAAGCTGTCATGCGTCACCTTGCTTCCGCCTGACAACCTCGCCCCCTACTGGGATGCCGCGGTGCGCGTCAACGGTACTCTCAGAGGTGTTGCAATTGACGAGACGCGTCCGATTATTGCTCAGGACGTTAGGCGAATCTTCATACAAACGGACAAGGAGAAATACAAGGTGAGGCGAAAAATCTGAAGTTAGCTCTGTAAACATTTACATCACTGACTTTTTGTGTAAATTCATTTTTTTCCCCATCTCTACTTGTGGTAACAGTTAAAAATAGATTGGTGATCTGTGGATGGTATCGCAAATCTTATTTATTGATTCACAGTTAAATTTCCTGAGCTAGAGTTTTTGACATTTTGACGACATCGATTTAGAAATTTGTCTCACGGAACTAGATGCTCGATAATCATGAGCAGCTTGCTCTGGAGTTGTATTTTTTTCAAGTCGCCGTTCACTTATGCCCATTATTCTCCTTTCTCTAATGAAATATTTATTTTATCATTATTCCTTCAATAGAATTTTTTCCAAATTCGCAAGATGATTCAAATGCATTGTAGGAACATGTGTTTGAAATCAAAGGGTTGAAATACAGATTTATAAAACGAGTGCATGCTTGGGTAATGTTACATCTCGAGAAAGAGCTGGATATTTATCTCTTCTTTTCATGACTTGTATTAGACGAGAGGGTATTAATTCTTATTTATTGTAACATCCGTGAATTTTACTCAAACTATTATTTTTGGAAGAAAATATTGAGTACGACATGTGGTCACACTCTATCCTTGCTTCACCAGCCGGGCCAGAAGGTGCAGTTCCGAGTGCTGACGCTGGAAACTCCCAACATGAAAGTTTCGACAGAACCCGTAAGTTTCTCGAAGCCCTAAACCTTTCACATATTTTAGATGTTTGATATTTTTAACTACAGATTACCCTTTTAAAATGTAGGGATGTGTTCCCCAGTTTATGAATTTGACACATTACGAGTCTTAAAATTTCTAAAGTGAGTGGTTTCGTTGGCGAAAACCAAGCACTTCAGGTCACTTAGATACATTGTTGAATGAAGCAATGCTCAGCGCTGATAGTCACGGCGGCTCAACGTTTTTTTCAACTGATTACGGAAGGAACGCAATCATTCATTCATATTGGTCATTATCCATCTTAGAAAAAACACAAACGCACTTACGGTAAAACTTTTGCAGCTTTTTGTTAAACAAATTGTAAACTTGGGTACAAATATTCTAAAAAATAAGTGTATATACCAAGCTTTTCCCTAATGCTATTAGTTTTAATGATTTTTAGTTCATTCTTTTCTCATTTTTATTTATAAAGAAGAATTGATCACAAAATTCTCTCAAAATATCGAGCACTGTTGATTGAGGGTCCACATGTGAAGGGATTGCCATGGTATGTTGTCAGAATTGGACAGTTGATGAGTGCAGCTGTGGAATTTGGTTTTGTTTTGTGAGAATGCATAGCGAGCATTTGTTCCACAACATACAGACGTCAACCTTGAGCATTGTGGAATAAACTGGAAACGGATAGAAGGGAGCTTCAGGTTGGACCATCAAACTGAATTCTAAACTTTATACAGTAATTATTTTCGACAAAGGAAAATGAGCATAGGTTACTTCATGAGCGGCGTCAATCTCTTGATATCGATTTAATCATTTATTTTTATATTCAAATACCATCACGAATTTTCACCTGAATTTGTGGTCAGCCTTGAATTTACCTTGAAGTAAGCATCATCTTGGTTTGAGTTTCATGAATGGTATAAGTAAGACGGAATATGAAGTACTTAAACTCATTTACTATTTTGAAAGCAGAAATTAAGCTGAAAAACAGTGTACATATTGACACGATCAAGATATGGGCGGATTAAAGTGCGGGAGAGTTCACGTCAGGGGTGTGCAGTGTCCTTGTGATTGTTTAACTCTTCTTCACCTACGACCTAAGATGCTACGCGAAATATCCTTGCTACGAGAATTAGGTTACCAGTGCTTTCATCAGCTGAATGTGTGCATGCAGTAAATTTCCTCGCTTGTAGTGAGCTCGATTGTTTACGTACGGGGCGTTATCCTTTAATGCGTTAGATTTATTTTTGTTTGTTTTTATTTTTGTTTCTGGGTTTCCTTCGAAAATTGATATACAGTGTCAATAGCTTTCCTCAAATGGGCGTACATTCTGAATAATACATACGTATACCTGTCTAATGATGTGTATATACACATATAGATATATATGTATATTGATTCATTGTTGATTCACTCAGCGCGGGATGTACTTTGAACAGATATGTGCGTGGATTTTCATATGGATATATATATCCTTACATTAATTTATATTGTACTGGCTTCACCAAGGCGGCAACCTTTGATACGATCTCTCTACATCAAAACACCTGTGAATATGCCAAGCAACTGCTAGGTCAGCAGCACAAACGCATCAATATCAGCTCACTGCCGATCTCGCTGAGTATCCAATCGAGTTTTCTTACTGGGATATTTGCTTCAAATATATGAGAGGAATAGAATTAGATTTTCACTTTATAGGCTTCGAGGTTTTTACTCACTGAATATTTTCAAATTGGTGTTAAAGCCCTCTAAAGTAAATTATGCACGTGCTTGAAGGCTGTAGTGTAACAGAATTATATGCGGGAATATGACTCCGTTTGTGACTTTAACTACCTACCATCCTGCAGGCAGCTTGTGGGGAAACGGAATTTTTCTCTAATAAAAAAGATACCGAGGACCTTTGTTTTTAGCTAGTAAATAAGATATACTATCGCACTGATGAAATATTGTTTCTCCCTCCATGTAGTACTCCGAAATTTACGTGGAAGATCCGGCCGGGTCTCGCATCAAGCAGTGGCTGGACGTCCCCAACCCTAGCGGTCTCATACACCTCGACTTTCAACTGTTTGACGAACCCTTGGAGGTGCGTGCTTCATCCCTAGAACTACAGTTTGGTTAAAAATGCATCTTGCTTCTATAATACATCACTAGAACTACAATTTGGTTAAAAACACATCTATTTCTTCGTATAATACGTCCCTATAAGTCCAGTTTGTTTAGCAACGCATCTTGTTTCTTTAATACATCCCTTACAAGAGCTACAATTTGGTTGAAGAGGCATCATGTTTCTACATTACATTCTTATAACAACAATTTTTATTAAAGCTGTCTTCATCCACAGAAACAGAGCAGCATTTCACGCAATAATTCTTGGCAAACAACTTACTTCTACAATAGTAATGCTGCAGAAGTTACATAAGATATTCATCGATGCTGAAGAGCGTCATGCCTGCATAATCTTATAATTTTATCTGACGTTCATGATTTTCATGAACACACTGTGCATTAACATTTTCTATTATTATATTCATGAATGTAGACATTACTCCCACAATTTATCTAGGGTACATTAATATTCTGTACTTTTCCAGTTGGGATTAGTAAGCGAATAAGGTGTGAATAAAACCTCTATTTTTAAATTAATACAGAATTCCGACGTGATATGGCTTTGCAAGTTAGGTTGCTCATGTAATTACTTGCGTACATGTCCCGTGAAAAATATTCAATAAAGCGCGCAAATCAATCAATAAGCATAATACAAATTTTTGAAAAGTGTTATTCTCTGCTGATTTCTCGAACGTGAGCAATGAGCTCATCTATGACAAGGATGTCCCTGCTTCTTTTATTTGCCTCGCATTGATCTTTTACTTGCGCTCACCAGAAAAATGTCCTTAGCTCATTTATGCTCGTGATTTAAGTTACGTAAAATGGACTTTCATCATTTCCACAACGCAGCATGCGGTACTTTTTTAACTTTCTTGATGTTATTTTAAAAAAATTACATTAAATTTAGTATTATATTCGGATATTGCTGAGAACAGAGCGTAGTCAATGTCAACCAACTAATCAAGCAAGCAAACCCACAAAACTACTAGAATTGTATGAGTATGCAACTAAGATTCAAGGTGCTTGTTGCAGAAACAATGTTCGTTGTTCAAAGAGGTGAACATACTTCGTCGCCCAAACCAATTCACTGTAAATTTTTCTTATCTAAGGCATTAAATTAAATTCTCATAGGCTGTAAAATAAATCCTGAGGCAAAAAACTATGTACTGGGCGAGTGCTCATATGTCTGGACTCCGTTACTCTGTAGGTTTGAGCGTCCAGCTGCGATTATTAATACCTAGTTCTCTCAGTCGGAAACTGAGGTACTTTTATCAGAGCGCGTGTTCATTCTAAGGCTCCCTTGGAGTTGGATCTTCACTTGGGAAACAGTTCAGTGAACTATCTCGCCTTGCTTTAGAGTGAATATTTTTTACATTGATTCTTCTTGAGACTCACTGATTTTTTGCCTAAAAATGTTACTTTCGAAGATGACGTTAATTTCTGCATAAGTGGTTTGCATTGTACTACACTGAGTAACAATCCTGCTTCATAACTCCATTCGGATTTGTATCTCAGATATAATGTGCTAATGAAACCTGACAGAATTTATTTTATCGAACGTTTTGCTAATGCAACTATTTTTCATTTCTTATGAATTTGCTCAATGTTTTTCCAATAATTTGATATAACTAGTGGTATGATATTAAAACTAAAACTTATTCATGATCGACTTTTTGCAAATACTTGACGTAACTAGACCTTTGCAAAAAATTATATCATTTTATATAATTTTGCCAAACTTAAGCAAAAAATTCTAATTACATGCGAACATGAAATGCATGTCCGTCTAACATAACTCTCATTCAGATTTTTGAATTTCTTTTAAACCTGAATTTCCAGGGTTACTACACGATCTTTGCATCCTATGAGAATTATATAGAAACGAAGAGCTTCTTGGTGGAGGAATACGTCCTGCCGAGGTTTGAAATAACATTCACAGCACCTGGTTATGTTTTGGCGTCTGACGAAACTCTGAAGCTGGAAGTCTGTGCTCAGTGAGTACCTTGTTTCAAGTAATCTGCCACGTGAATGAGGTAGAAATAGTGATTCTTAAAGAACCGATCTCTAATTTTTTTCATTTCAAATTCCTTTTTAACTGTTTAGGAATGTGTTAGAATCGATTATAAAATCATGTTTTCAATAGCTGATGTGAAACTAACAATTCGCTGAGGATTCCCATTCTAGTGAACTTTGTTGATGCTATTCATCTGATTTCTGAGAGTTTGACTTAAAGAGAAACGAAATAATTTCAATTTCCAGTTTAAATTTTCAATAATGCTCCTCCGATTGGTGCATTTTCTGTACACTTAATTACATTTTACATCGATTCAATTTTTGTAAAGGTACACTTTTGGAGAGCCGGTGAGAGGCACGCTGCTTATCATCATCAGGAACTTCGGATTTGGCTCGAACGAGCGGGAGGTGAACTTCGAAGACGAGGTGAGCACGTGAGAGGTTGGACGACACGCACTGATTTCACACCATTAAAAATCATTCAAATTGTAGTCATGGAAAATTCCCTTTCATGTATCATGTAAAGCAAATGTGATGAACATTAGAGTTACCGATTTTTGTAGAACTAAATCTGCTACTAGTGGGCTTTGTTATTCTTATGATGTTGGGTATTCAATCTCTAAAAATTTTATTCATTCGGATACTTTTTGTCAGTATTCTTTTCGAGATAACTTCCATTTGAGGAGTTGGGCCGACTGTTTTTTGGGGTAAATTGCGATGCATTTTACACATAATTTGCAGCATGATAGGGGACTTCTACAAGGGAGAAAACTCTGACGTCGATAATAGGGGCCTTCACTTTGTTCATCAAACACTTCCCTTTCTCTCGAAATCATGACAATTTTGTCCCTAAGAGTCTGGCAGGATAAGATTTAAAATGGGAAAAATAGTTCACATCGTATTAATGAGAGTGAATGCTTCTCATGAACTGTTTTATGGCGGTTGATATAGTCATGGAAAGTTGAAGTATTGTCTGAAACGGCCAGTAAATAAACGTTGGAAAACTTGTGTAGGGGAACTCAAAATGAATGACACTCAACCAGATAAATAAGTAGTATGTACATGCATCCAAGTTTTCATGAACACCAACTGCCCTTGATGGAGAGTTCATCTCCTACAAAGCTATGCTCTTCACCAGCACATTTTACACAGACAAGAAGGTCAACATGTCATTTACGAGCCTTTGAATTACATGTATAAGCTGTATAGGTCACTGTGTCCATGGACTTGAGGATGCCAAAGAATTAATAACCTACTTGCGTTTGAACCGCTAATTATCTCCTCAACAATAACCAATTCTTGTTCATCACCGATAAAACGAAATTCAGTTACGCATTCCAAAGCCAATGTCATAAAGGATTGGAATTGAGCAATCTTATCTATGATATTGTGGATCTTCCTGCAATTCGTCGAAATTTTAAAGATGCTGTAAGAATATCCTTGTAGAATTTCATTTCGTAACATTTCTACGCTATTCTTCGTGTCTGGTACTCTTTTCAGAACATTTATGAAAATTTAAAATAAAATACGATAAATACGAAGTTATCTACCTTCTACGCTAGGAAATTTGGCTGTATACATGTCCCTCTTATGCTTGTATAGTATATGTGATATTTATTCATGAAATGTATAAATGTCCCTCGAGTATAATTCGTCTTCAATACTTGGCTAATACATTTTTGGTCGAGTCATATTTGGAGGTGGGTATACACGCATGCGGAAATTTCCCTCCTGTTATAGCCTAACTAAGATAATATTATCAGTAGTAGTAATGGTGGCCTATCCCACAGAACATAGCAATTCCACACTAGGCTTCACCAAAGTGTTAACTAACACCACATAGATTAGATTCCACATAGACATAGCAATATAGTCATCCTCAATAGGCAAAGACAGCACATCAATAGTAATAGTTATAACACATAGAAATATCACATAAGGTAAATAATTCACTCACCTCATGGAGACCTTACAACTCAATATACTCAACTACCAGACATGTGGCCAGCAAGAGTAGAGCGGAGATAGGTTGGAATATATAGAAAAGAGTAGAGCAGAGTTAGTAGTAGTAGTAAACTTTCTTCGTTACCATTGTCAGTTAGTTTTTCTCATCAAAGGCATTCGTGCCAAACATCACAGACAAGAAAAATTGCTTCGATAATCGGAACTTCAGGTGAATGTGCTTCATGCAGTACAAGAAAATTTGCATTTTAGTGATTGGTGAAGGTTCGGAAAATTTTTCTTCCACTAATAATTCATCGAAATTCTCTCGGCACCCTCACAAAACTTTATAGCATACACTGATTGAAAATAACTGATCTGGGTTAATAAAACTATCGCTTGACGTCAACGTAAACGTAAGATTTCACCTCCAATAATTCTTCCTTAACTTATTTCACAAGTCTCTTAAAACTATTAGAAGTTAAGGAGCTCTTAGGCTCATGCATCGAAGCTGTAATGTTGGTACTACGCATGGGTTGCTTATGTGAGGGATTGTCAGCAGCCGCCCATTGAATTAACACAAAGTTATGCTTTCCAAAACCGCCTTCAGGGTGAAGCTTTATGGACCGACATGATGAACACCGATGTAAGATGAGTGTGCAGTACCGCTTTCAACAATTTTTGTTTCTCTCTGTTTTTCCGAAAGCTTGAACTTGACAGGTGAATTGTTCTCTGAGCTTATTTTAGAATAGTTTCAAATCAAGCAGTGCAATGTTTGATCATGGGATTTTGCAATAAAAGGGTTACATTTTCAGTTTTCTTCGTTCTAATGGTAAATGTACAATCCGCGAGTCCAACCCATCTCCAATTACTCATTTGGAGCGTGAAGAGTTAATTGTATTAAATTGTTTTTTCCGTTTAAGGCAGACGAATTCTATTTCAGAATAAACAGCAAGCAAAATATTGGGGAATGTTCAAAGGGTCGTTCCATCACTTTGAAGTGTTGCTACAAACGTAGCCTTTTGCTGTCTTTGAGCTAACTAGCAGATTCAAGAACAACAATTTTTATTCTAAGAATTTGTTACCATTGTTTTTGTAGGCGAACGAGACTGAAATTGTGAAATAAAAAACATAGAAAATTTGAGCAAAAATAACGAAAAAATTGCGTGAACAGATGAACTTCGAATTCGCACTTTTCAGAGTAAGAATACGTTTTGGAAGCTTAATCTTTTAGACCTTACAATTTTTGGGCCATTCTTTTAAATATCCGAGCAATTTTTTTGACCGTTAGCAATGGTGTTGGTGTTGCTAAGGGTAACATTATATCGCCATACATTACTAAGTTTTAGAAATGTAAGCGTTGTATAAAATCAGAGTCGTAAAACATTTATCTACGTGAAAAGTACAAAAATCGAACTTCGTGCGTATTTTTCGTGTTCTCATTGCATGAGTATTTAAATTCGTAGTTTTGCTTCAGAATGAAGTCAAATTTAAACGAAGCTTGGAAACATAGAGCTTTGAGAGCTTCCACCGAACCATTCCGAACCATTGTCTCTCTCATTGACCTGCTCTGGTCCCTTGCATTACTGGCATAGGGGAGCTGGATTCTGTTTTCATTAACAGAAGTCTTGAACAATTGAAAATTATGAAACCTTGTAAGTAAATCCTTGAGAAAAATTTCCACAAGAATAAGTTCGACGAGCTTCGTTTCCTCCAATCGTCACCCGTGGAGCTGAGATCATTAGAATTTATCGAGTTTCGATGACGTTATTTATACTTCTTTATTTGTTGAAATTGAATTTTGGGAGTGCACTCTTTTAAAAAAATTTGCTAACTCCTAATTTAGAATGCAAATCATTTTGTTTTAATACAGCTTTCATGTTGCTCGAAATTTGAAACAGATGCTGAAGACAAATGAAACTATTATTCAGGATCTTGTGCAAAAAAATTTAATTGAACACTACATCATTATAGTGCGTTGTGAATGCTTCATCAGCTTGAAAATGAAAGTTCAGAAGAGTAAATGGGGGAATTTTGCACACAATGGGTCAAAGAGTTTTTCCTACAAACTTCTCTGTAATCGTAATCTCCGTTTTTTGTAATCATCAGAAGAGCATATTCCTACCATGGCGATAAAACCAGGGTAGCAAGATCGAAATCCCACCAGGATCTTCAAAATTCAAAAGCAGATGAGGTGGGACAAGGAAAAATTATTCAAACGATGTCAGTAATTCAGTATTGTAATTCCCTCTCTTTCTCAAGTATGCAATCTACGTATGAATTAGTTGAAAAGAAATAACTTTCTCAATTTTCCCTCAACAGATAGTGGGCTGCAGTACAGTAGAGATCTCACTAAGCTCCCTCCGCATCAACCACTACCCGGACTTCGTCTACGCACTCAACACAGGCATCGCGGTAAAAGAAGAAGGCACGGACGCCGTCGCATATGAGAGTCTATTCATAGGCGTTTCGCGGTCTGTTCTTCGATTTGAGCAAGATTCGTCTAACTATCCGAAGCCTGAATTGCCGTACTTCAGTTCTGTGAGTGACCAGACAGTTTGTTGCGTGCAGTCGAGGTAAAATATTTTGACAAACTTATTCTTTACAGTGGCGTAAATAAGGTCCAATCGAAAAAGGATTTACAGGTAATGAGAAGAACATGTCCATCTGCGTCAAATGTAATATTTCCATAAAAGAAAAATGAAAATTAACTTCTCTGTAACTGCATTTCATTTACACACTGTCCGGGCATTCTTGCAAATTTTAAACCATTTCATTTTGTATTTAGTGATAATTGTGGAATTCGGAGCACTCCCTCATCATCCTGAACGTTTTTTGATCATTGGAAATCCCCTTTTCTCACCTTTCATTGTCTAATCTTTATATTTTCCTGCATGCATTAAACCATTTCATTTTCATGGGCTCGATAGACGAAAATATTTGACAGCACGTCAAGCTTGCTGTTTAAAATTAAATGCAATCGGTAATGGTTGCTAACATGTTGCAGCTGAATGTCATGACTCTCTTCGCTTCACGATCCGGCCCTCTCAGGAGGATAAAACTATAGTGTTTGCAGAAATTAGCACCCTCAGTGAAAACATGTGAAATGTTTTCGAATGATCTGTTAAAACAGATCTCTTAATCTGTTCGAATGTTAAAAATGTTTTCGAATGATCTGTCTGAGGTAGGAAGTACTTGACTATTTTGCTGGTAATGTGCGAGAGGAAGCCCGGTGACTTTTATTATAGTGTGAATTGTATGGATTTCCACACGGTTGCAGTCAAAATACCACTGACATTCCTTTGTGGCAGAGGATGAGAACCATGCTTTTTCTTCTGTTCAAAGAACAGCACGACCCTTTCAAATGAATTTGGTATGGCAGTTCTAAGTTGGTAAGAAAATGTAAATGAAGCACCCAGAAGCACCGTTCTGGAAATCGTGTTTCACCGAGCTCGAACAGCTCACCGAAACTTACTGCACGGGGTTTTGTATAAAACGGTAGAGATGCAAGTCTATAACCTCTTAGTCAATCCAAGTTCTCAACTTTTCAATGGCGGAACGGGAATAAATTCTATTGGGAAAACCGAGGGTGTAAACTCTTTTCTAATTGATCATTACTTGATTTTTTTGTGGCTGCTTAATGAGGTAGGAAGAACAATTACTCGTTTGAAGGAGGTAGCTCTGAAACTGAATTTTGGTTAGCTTGGGATCGAGAAATGTAGCGTGCGTCCGTGAAGAACAGTTCATTTAACAAGATATGTTGCTCAGCGAGTATTATCTTAAGACGCGTTCAGCTCAGCTTTAAGATTTGCATGGGGAATCAACGTGTAATGTTTCAAATTCTTCCCATAAATGTGAAAAATAAATCTGCCGATGAATGAGGGTGTAGAATCAATAATTTTGTTTTGGTGGAACTCATTAATATTTAATTCAATGTAACTACTGAAGTTTTCTTTGGAAAGGACATTAGGATCCATAATTTCTGCAGCTGACTCAAAAGGAAATTCGAATTTGTAAGTTCAGTCTTCAGACAAATTTAGCAAAAAAATTGACCTTCATCAAAATTTGATCAAACATGAATAACACTAATGGGAAAATTGAGCCAAACTTTCAACGCTTGACAAGGACGCAGCACAAAGTTTTCACACTTTTATCACAGGCTGACAAAAAAAGTGAAAATTCAGATGTAGGCTGAGGCATTCGACCAAGAGCAAAATGCTCCATGCGTACTCTTTTTCCAAATTATCACATTTTACCATAATACTTTTGTCCCATTTTTTCAAAATATTTATTAACATCTTTTCACGACAAAACTTCATCCTTTCTTTCGTGCTTGAGAAAACTAACGCAGAGGTTAGCATTCACCACAGAAAGAGACTAATTTTTTTCGTTTTCATTCGCAGAAAACAGAATAGCATCAGGGTTTTTTCACGTGTGAGGCGTCTGGTAAACTCTGCCATGCCATCACATACGTTTGAGAAAGGAATCAAGACGCGGAGCATTTGAAAATCGAAATGATTTTGTAATTTAAAGTTGTCTTCGAATGGAATGCTTAATGTTCAAAAGTAATCTATATCTCATTCGTTAGTGTGCTTATTGCCTCTCTACTGCATGAATTGAATTACTCTTCACTTTTGCGTATCACTGCAATGTGATGAGCAGTGCTCCAACTACTCTGAAATTTTTTCAAATCTCTCCGCTCTGTGCTACTTGACGCTTCTCTGTCGTTACACCTCGACCCAGTTGTTTCAAATTGAAAATGATTTTTAGCCTTCCACTCGTGTATTTGGAGTATCATTGCTTGCTTGTTATTTCACGCCAATGGCAAATTTTTTAAGGTCCTATCCAGACTTTAGCTTTTAAGTTCATTTTTTCTCTTACATCATGTCTGTGCAACAGAGGTTAGTTTTCTCTTATCGTAGTTTGTGACCGATGATCACGATGAAAAGTTTATGTCTGTGCATGTAATAACATCCTTTCACAAATATTTGATCCATGTATAATAATGTATTTAGGTATAATACTTTACGTAAAATTCACAATTTCTTTGTGATTTTCTTAAAAACAATCAAAATACTTTTATTTTTTGGTCATATAAGGGAAAGTGAGTCGCGTCAAATTCATTCCCCACTTACTGTACTAACGTCCCGCTTTCGCCCGACGCAACCTGCTGCTGAAATGCATCATCGTATGCAGCAAAGGCAACAAATCTATGTGTCATAATCGTCTTCTGTCACACTACATCGGTAACCCTCTCACACGCAGGAACTTTCACACTCTATTTAAAGAATTTGAACAATACTTCAAAAACAAAGTCAATTTAACACTTTTGAGTATTGTTTCGCTACACCGTGACTAAGAGAAAGAATTTCAGTTTAATTTACGAGAACGTTACTACTAACGGCACTGTTCCCTTCCTTCATTCTCCCACCGCATCGAAAAGAAGTGAAGTAAGCGGAAAATTTTCCTGTAGCTGGATTTCTCCAACTGTCGACTCTCTTACCCTGATGTAAAGCAATCACTCGCAGGTACTTCTTAGTATTATTTCATATAACTCTCTCGATTAACAGGTTCGCGTTACATTCAACGATGGTTCTCCGGCCAGAAATGAACCGCTGACTGTGTGCAGCAAAAGATGGTTCCCGCGCAACCTAGGACAGAGCATGAGGCAATCAACAGCTTGCTTCACAACAACCCCCTCCAACAACCAAGACTCGCCAATGACCCTGTGCCCAGAAGTTGTGTGCAAGTACTTGGGTGCAAACAAGCATGGGATACCAGTGGCTGCGTGCTTCGTGGCCATATGCCGAAACATGACCACGGACGATGCTGGTGTTCTACGCGTCACTATCCCGCCTCACCTCTTCAATGAACCTCTGGTGGAGGCGCGAGTGGAGGTACTGCTGCTGTAGCTCACTCTAATGCTCTCATGATGATGCTTTCAGTCATGGATCTTTTACTGAGTTAAGAGCATAAATGAACATGGCAATTTTTTCAAGTGAGTTGCTTAATGAAGCATATCATTATTTGAATTCCCAGATGATCACGTATTTCAAAGAAATCAAGTGCGAGCTCATATTTTTTACGACATGGTCAATACGGTATGGAAAACGTACGAGTATATAATCTTCTTCGACCATAAAGTTGATTCTTCTTTTAAAGTTACTTGTTTCAACTATTTTTCGTTTAATTTTTTCACGTTTGGTAATTTATTTTCGAGTGAGAGAACGTAAATTCAATTTTTGCATCCCATGTCAGGTGAGGGCTGTGAACTATCCCGACCTTTTCATCGATGGCAGTACTACTGAAAAGTATATGTACAAGTCTACTACGAATTTATACATTGGTGGGAAGCGATACTTTTCGCCCTCAAATTCCTCGCTCTTCATCAATCCTGCCAACTTGAAACTTGACTGCACCGCTGGTAGCAACATCGACCTGCAGCTCCCCGTAATGTACGCGGCGAGAGGCGCCGCACAGGTCACTTTGTACGTGCAGGTGAGTTGGACAATTGCACTCTCGCTACGATTTGCCGATGATACTTCGTAACAATGCAAAGAGCTTAGAACTCTACTGAGAATGAATTGTGTTAATAGATAATAGTGATTCATTTTCCTAATATGACTCAAGATCTCTTCAACCTATTGAGATACCAGAAATAGGTTCTTGTTTTTCGTTATGCTGCTTTAAGAAATGCAAAGGAATGTAGCACAAGAAGAATATGAGTCGAAATAATACGGACTGTATTCTTATTGCGAACAAATACGTATCAAAACGATACTTGACGTTAGATCGAAATGAAGAATCCGAAACACTTGCACAAAATACTACTGCGCTAATTCAACGCTATGACAATTTCGTAACTATTGTGGCCCATGATGTCTTGATCAATATTCTGAAGGAATTTTTAAACATATGACTTGCGGTAAATGGTTTGTAGAAAATGCAGTAATATGATGTTTGTGTCCATTCTAATGCCATCAGTAAATAACTGCTGACAAAAGCGGCAAAGTGGTTCTCTGTTTAAAACACATACTTCAGCCCATAGACTCCAGTCAGTGCTTTGCACATCTTAGTCTGAAAACTTTACAAATTTGAATTGTACATTTGTTTATACGAAGTGCTTGTATAATTTAGCTGACACCCGCACCATTTATTTGGAAAGAAAAGTCCATAAAAATTCGCGCTCATTTAAATTTTGCGGCGTTTTCTATTCAGAGTAGATGGATTTACTGGCTCGGCAATAGGATTTACTTCCTTCGAAGCCTTTATAGAACGCGAACCAGTTCATGCTTCGTACTTTCTCGAGTATGAGTAATTGGGCTTTTAATTTTACTCCCAACGGTTTTAAAGTACGCGCCGAATCCCATTTGTAAGTAGCAACTGTCGTACATGCTTCAATGTGACTATGACAGTATGTAGGCTACTTTATTTTCTTCGTGCAGACGCTGTAAAAGGCTCCATCAAATTCATCTATGACAAAAAACGAGTTTATTAAAATATATTTGTACTGGTGATTCTAAGCTTTCTTACTTACACACTGCCTTGGTGCTCTAGAAAATGTTGTATGGACTCGAGCCTACCTGGAAATGTTTCAATTTCCCTCAGTTTGTGAATACAGTGGAAATTATTATTAGGTTATCTCAAAATTCTTATTTCTTCACAAAATTTGAAAAACTAAATTCTGTTCCTATTTCACCCAAGGTGGTCTCACGGGGGCAAATTCAGCTCGCGAAGACTTTAAGCGTCTCCCTGAGAGAAACGAATATTGAGTTCGACGATGAAACTTTGGTCGAACAAATGAAGCCTCCTTCGTCGTTCTTCACCAGGCGAGGCGTGTTCACCCTTCCTTTGACTTTGCCGCCCACGGTTTCTCCCGTTGTCCGAGTGAGTTTTCGTTTTTACTGATCAAAATATTATCACACTTTGATTTTTCTTTCTCCCACATCACACTTGCTGATTTGATGAAATCAGTATTCATGAACAATATTTGTTTTTAGATGTGTACCTGGAATTGTTGTTTACGCTGACTATCTATACGCATCTCGCAACGTGAGTTCAAGACTAACTTATCAGTGTGTCTTAACTTTACTATCAATTTTAATTAAAACTAATCTACATACTACTACAGCTGTTTATAGCTGCGAAATATAAATTCACATTGTATGTGGAGCTGTAAATCAGCGCGATATTGAAAGATTGCTTCTCGTAATAACAGGAGTATTTTTTGGTTTTAATACTGCAGGAAGCTGAGCATTCGCAGGAATTAGCTATTGCAATTTTAGTTTAAGCGTTTGCAATTTTTGATAAGACCAGACAAGCGTTCAATGAGAGCGAGATATTTGTAGAGCTCTCTGCCTCAACAGTTACATGCATCGTCCCATCGTACATTTATTTCAGTACTTCAATTCTTAAAATCTCTTTGCAGTTATAAGCATTTTTGTTTTGAAAATCGGTCTATCTACCTACTTCGTATAATTGTACAAAATAATATCGGGAAAAATTTACTATCTTGATTATGGCGCTAATAAAAGCCAATATTTAACCTTCTCGTGCTGTGTGTTGTGTGCACGATCTGTTACAAACACAGACTTCCCAAAATTAGTTGAACGAGAACACGGACAACGGAGCAAAGATTTTATAAGAGTTCATGAAAGAAAAATCATTGATGATGGTAGAAAAAACTGTCAGAAACTGTTTTAAGTTCATTGTAGGCAATTTCATTTTAAGAACTTTGAAATCTTATCATTCATGTTACGACTGCTGAAGTCGAATAAGCCGTAAAGTTATTTTTTTTTTGCAATATTTTCATAAACAAATAAATAAAATCCGATGGAGCATTGATTTCGTGAATAAATGCTCCCTATAGGTTTTCAATTGGTAAAACATGTAGAATCCGATACCGATTAACCGGCCAGCATACTATGTTATACCATTTTGTTGGAACCACAAAGCATCGTGCTTATGATCGGCGAACATTTCGACGGTTCTTCCGTGGAGCTAACTCTCAAGCATTTTACGATTACGTGTTAGAACCAGCCATGTAGTTGCGTTATTTTCTTCAAAACTATCAAGGCCTAACGCAGTGAAATCTTCCATAGCCTAAACAACCACTTTTGCAGGGTGCAGTTGTCATAGATGCGTGAGTTTTACAGCTAGACTAGGATCGGAAGTTTTATTAATTACCTAATTCCTGTGCGTAAAAATTTATTGAGTGTGCTTCACAGAATGGTGTAAAAATTTTTCTGGAGATATTATTAGTTTGCTTAGAAATCAGTAACCGGTCTGACACCTCTCAACTCGACTAAGTATGTATAATTGAACAGAGACCTCGACCAACAAGTTTTGTCGGTGTATTAATGAACCTCATCATAAATCACTCTCATCCACGCTCTGAAATACAACAAAACAAAGTAGAATAGGACAGGGTGGTAGAAACGAGCTGAGGAACCCATTTTCAAGTTGCACCCCAGTCTTGTGCCGTCAGACGTCCCTCACAAACAGGTCCCAAAGAAACACACACCCAGTCATCAATTTTCCCGAAATTCCGAGTGAACGTCATGAGGAATGCGATTCCATGCTATTATGTAAGAACCATAAATCTTTAAGATCATCATCGCTGTAAAGTTTTAACAAGATTTGGTAGGAAAACCAGCTTCCTCGAACATTTCAAAGAATAGATCCGAGATCAGTCACAAAAACGATTACTCAAAATAAATATTCTATATGCCGTAGTGTTCCATTGCATGCTAGATAGTAACCTCCATAATTTGGTGCGGTTTTTGGTGCAATTCTCGAGGGTGACAATCACACCTGCATGGAGAGATTTATACAACGTGAGTTGCACCTTTTTTGAACTGACTTTAACACAAGGCTTGGACCGTTGAAATAAGCATTTTTTACTAACAACCATGAAATCGAAAATTCCTTTTAAAGAGATAAAAGGATTAACAATTTTTATCCGTTTTTAGTATTCTATAACATCAAAGAATTTATATTTTTTGTTAACATCAAACATTAAAGATTAATGAGCGAGTGTCTAATGCAAAATTAGCAGAAATGCTTCTAACTTGCGGTGCTGGAAAGGATAATTCTAGTGAGGCTGTCTGAATTTTCGCTGCAAAACATTCCAAAAGACACGTTCCATAGCATTAAACATTCTTATCCATGTACACCGAATATAGGGTGAAAACGAAGTATTTCACAGATCACTACCTGAATGAGGACGCCGTAGAAGATATGGAGTTCCAAACATGGAGGAAGAAATATTGAAACGTTTTCGAAAGAATCTAACCGCAAAAACTCGTTTTACGGCGCGTGTTTCACGTGTAAATCAAATTAAAGTATAGGAAGTGCTGTACGAAAATGATCGACATCCGTTTCACTTTCAGCCAGTGAAAGAATTGAACGACGAAGACTTTTCACAATGCTTTCTATTTGCGCAGACTTGAGCATAAAATAGGCGAAGAGCCTCTGCTTCCATCGAACAATTTGTAATCTTTGATGTTCAGGAACACTCAAAAAGTTGGATAAAAATTTCAAGTCTTTGTGACTTTTTAATGAAGCGTTTAGCAAAGTACCGGTCACCCTGAATACGGCAGTACTGCGCAGGTAATTTTTAATATCCCAGTTCACGATCGATCCATTGAGACCATAACTTTGTATTGTCGGAATTTACTGTTCTGCATTAACCCATCTAACTTTTACAGACACTCATCATAGTTATTCCATTGAAGTGATTGTCCATTGGTCTCTCAACAGACTTATGGTTAATACTCCTAGAAGATCAGTTGGTCAGCCGAGTGAGAGCGTCCATTGGTCTCTCAACAGACTTATGGTTAATACTCCTAGAAGATCAGTTGGTCAGCCGAGTGAGAGCTGCCGTTCAACAAGTGCCGTAACCTCAGTACGTGATTTTACGCAGGTGCTGATTTGGTACACCCGTAGCGACGGTGAGGTGGTGTCAGACGAGCAGCGACTGGAGGTCAGCAAGTGTCTGAGCCATACAGTCAAGATGTCGTGGCCCATCGATCGCGTGCAGTTTGGCGAGGAGGTGCCCCTCACACTCGAAGCAGAGCCGAACGCACTTTGCAGTATTGGTGAGTGACAGGTCAAGTAGATCCCATCTTGGGTTCGACTTCAGCAGCTGGTGAACAGATTGACTCAGTTCAGAGCAATGCCAAACCTTTTCTATTGCATACGTGATGATAGTCATTATGACTGAGCAAGTACTGTTATCATATCCTTTTGGCATATTGAAAAAAACCCAGGAAGTAGAGAAATATTTCACAAAGTATAGATTTTTCCACACTTCCTATATTTCTGTTTCAGGTGTTGTGGACAGGAGCGTGGAACTCCTGTCTTCTTCACAATCATCGCTGATCGATGAGGTCTTCTCGTTGGCTCGCTCAGCCGATTACACGAACTACGTAACACAGACGGATGATTACGAGCATTGCGTCAAGCGTAGTTGCCAGGACGATATTCTTAGAGGTACTGTGAATATAATAATTTGGAATTGATAAATGTACACGTCAGAAGCTTATTTGCGAACATGTTTAAAAAATATGAGTAATTAATCTGATGAAAATGCTCTCTCGATCATAACAGGAAGGAAAGGAATTAGAGCATAAAAAATAAAAGATTTTTCTGAAATAATCTATCGCATAGCTACAGTAAGTATGCTGAAAGTAGGTAGTTGAACAACGCATACGTATATTAAGGACACGGATGGGGTGACACAAAAAGTCTGTCAGTTCTCGACGGATTTTTCTGAGATTTTCATAATAGATGTAAAATGATACGGCATTTGTTTCTGAACTCATGTTTTTTGTGTAAATTTATCAGATATTTGATTTATTTTTTAAAATCAGGAAAAAAATGGGTGTTGCAGAAAATCTCTATTCTTCTACAATTTTGAAGTTACAGGACCGGCAAAATGTTTTCTAGATGGCTAATTGTCTTGTCTAGAGATCCGGAGAAAAGTTTTTCGAAAGCTTGATTTTTTGAATTTTAAGAATTTTTTCCCCAAAAACCACCGCTGTTTTCTCTTTTTCGAATTATTTTGCTTATAATTTGCAACATGAATTGAAGTTAGAAAAACTTTTGCACCCGATCTCTAGATGGTTTCAGCTGCTATCGATTGATATGTTTGTCATTCCTGTACCTTCAAAATTGTGGGAGAAGAATCCCTTCAAAAGTCAATAGGCAAGTTTTCACGACAGCCATTTTTCAAAAAAATTGTTTTTCGTTCATTCATAATTTTTGAACAAAGTTTTCTTTTAAAATGAGATCACCTATCCATTGGCGCGCCAAGATCAAACTGGTGCACGTTTTCTACCCCGTCTAGGAGACGAACCAATGTACGTACTTGAGAGTCAATTACATCGTCGGATGCCCCAGAAAATTCTCTATAATATAAGTTTATAAACCGAAAACCTACCATTATCCAGAATTTGACCTAGACCGTGCCCTCAAGCGAGATCAATCTAGCTTCCAGCTCAGCAGATGCAAGGTTTACCAAATAATTCGTTCTTTTATAGTTAGAACTCTCGCACGAGCTTCATTCATCAATTTATTCGAGAAGATGAAACGTAAAAGAACATGATCATCTCGCGAGTTTTTAAAAGTTGCTAACAATAAGCGTTTCATTTTCCTCTATTCACTAAAGTTTCCGGAAATATACTATTGTATTATTGAACTGCATTTAGAAAATCAAGAGAAATGTTTTAGTTTCATCTTGAGGGAGGAGATTTGCGTGAAAATTCTGTTGCCTTATCCCATGTAAACCTTAGAGATGGAAAAGCTACCACTCGAGTGAATCTCCGTAGAAGAACTGGAAGACTTCAGCGAGCATCAGCAAAGCTCGAAAGCATAATGTAAAACGACTGCTATAAAAGTGAAAAGCGAGCATGACTGGTGCATTGTAAAAGAGGCACTGTATGGTTACTCGATATTACACAGAGATTACATTTGTACTGGTCTGAATTTTTCAGAGATCTTTCACAGTTTCATTGGAAATTGCGATCATTACTTTATATTTTGTTTACCAACTCTTCCAGGGAAGAAATACCATTATACACACTTGCAGTAGCTTTGGGTTACCATGAATAGCGATTCTTTATTTGTGATGCAGAATAAACTTCTTTCCTAGCCGGCAGATCTGGAGAGCAGCGAGAACAGAAGCCTGGGCTCAGGATGATCGATGGTGATTCCACTGGCGTACAACCTTCATTCTCTTTCTACTCGGATTATGTGGATGCCATTCAAATATTTGATGTAAGTAGTTTCGGCTGTTATACCTGGAATTTAATGGGCGCGCAGAGTTAAAACATATGACCTTTTCTATTGATTATTGTAAAACCCAATTTCAAACTTCATCAGTCACAGCAAGCACACATCTAACGGGAGTTGCTCAAACACATCGTACTCGGTTTAATTATTAATTAATCATGGTTGTGCATTAGCAATATATTTACCGGTGTAAATGCTTGCTTCGATTGAATAACAAATAGTTTATTGTACTTAACAAATATCTTACTTTTAAGAAAGTACTGGGTATTTAGCAAATTATTTAAATTTATTTAGCCTCGCGAACTTTGCCCCTGAAAATAATGTAAGTACTCATACTTTGGGCTGAAGTAAATACCTCGTGCGTAGCGAACCAAATCAAATCGATATATAGCATTTGAAACTCTGGGATAGCCTTGTACTCCCACTCCTCTCTCAAAAAGGTGAATAGACTCAGTATATAGGACAAAATCCATCTGTTAGTCGGACCACTGTTTGCTGCATCAATGTTTCGGTTTATTGATGTAGCAAAGATAATTTTTTAAATTTCCAACTACACATTTCAGGTTTAAATCCTGAAAATGTTAAAGTGTGTTTTCAGTGTTCGGATATCCGATTCAAAACTTAAGTGGTGGCTCAGCCAATTCTAGACCTGAGTTGTAAAAAGATTCATCCTAAGGCTAACACAGCACTTAAGATTTCGCAACAATGGAAAATGAAATAAAATAATCGAAGCCCTATTGCAGTTTACACAGAAGAACTATAGCTTCGCCCAAGTTCACTCCGTTGCCGATGGCTTTGGAAATTTCACCTCAAGTTCTGGACATCAGATATTGCCTCAGCTTAGAGGTTGTACTGTGAATTTTAGACACGAAGTTTGCGTAGAAATTTAAATTATGCCAAGATTGGTTCAAATTTTTTTTCAAAACTATCGCAGTTGAAATCAACTGAGATCATTTCTGTGCGATTCGTAAGAAGCTGTAGCTCCTTTTAATCTCATTGGGAAGTAACTTTCAAAGAATCAATGAACAATGAACAGATTGCACACACATCGGAACACTTGCAAACATTTCAGTGGGTTGCACACTCTACTTTCGCTGGGTTTGGGATCGGGAAGAGAAAGAATACTTGTCATGGACTTCACATGTGCACTTAGGGTAATTTTTTGTGCTTGAATAATTTTCTGCTATCCTCAGGATGCTGGCCTGATCGTGATCTCAGACCTGACGCTGGAAACAAGACCGTGTAGAAAAGGTAAGAGCATTGGAAATATTTCTTCAATCAGGGTTAGGAACTTCTAAAAGGCTTTAATATGATTATTTCATTGAAATAATGAAACAACTGAACTCAACTTGGCGCGAAACATTTACTCTCTAGAGAATATGAAAAAATCAAATTGTTTGATCGCTCTCGTAGGGCAGCACGAAATAAAAATGACACGTAAAACTACTCAAATAAATATATTTAAAAATTTGAACCATTTCCCTTATCAATTACGTAACCTAATAGGGCTGAGATGTAAGTTAGAAGCATTCATTTTTTAAATGAATTAGAATATCATAAGTTGGACAGACGCTAAAGTTTTGAAATCGGGATCTGAAATTCTAACTTTGTTAACACTGGTTAGAATTTCAGATTCCGATTTCTCAATTTTAGCGTCTGTTTGCAATGTAACAAAACTTAGAATTCTTGAATCTCATCATAAGGTGATATTTTGTTAATAGTTCATCATGTTTAACGATATGTTACTGTGATCAACGTGTAATCTGATCGCTGAATTATTAACACAGGTAAAAATAGGGACATCTGAAAATTAAGTTACACCATTTTTTACAAGTTCTGGAATCGAAGAGAATTTTTGTAACAAAGGCTGCCCAATGTGTCTGTCTTCCGTCTTAGTGCTTAGACAGTCACGTGCTGGCAATCATGGAGACTCCGCTTACTCCTACCGCTGGTTGCAAAGTTCGCGCTGTTATTTGTTTTCTTGCAAGGAACAGAAGAGCTACTTAAATTAAATTACATTCGGTTGAGAAAGGCTTTCATGAAGCGGGAGGCATGGTTATTTTGAAAGTTTGTATTCTGTCCATGACCCGTAGACTTCTTCGACAACATTCAAAGAGCATGAAATACTTAGATGTTTTTCGAGTAGAGTCGTTTTCGTCTCCCTTCATTGAATGAGTGACGCCAGTGAGAAATCAACGGTCTCGACATAACTTCTCCTCGTACACACTGGACAAATAACGATAAATTTTAGACTTACGCTCTTCCATGATAAATACAAACCACACTAACATGACAATTAGTGGAAGTAGCACACATTCGTCACGGTTTTTGGTGTTAGAATGTCCGTACTCTAAAGGTCTTGAAAGAGTACAGGAATTTGACAGCATCGCGTGACCATCCACACAAAAATTCTCTGCCCCACCCAGACTTTTCTAGCCTACCTCATAGATAAAAAATACAAAAGGGGACCTAATTTTGGGACGACCTTCGTACTTAAAGAGGGTGACGATTGTCAAGTCGATGCAAAACCCCCTGTAAGCTAATGGCTCGGAATGTTTCCTACGATCGCTCTGGTGCGCATGAAGCATAACAAAAATGAAACAGACCTATTGACTGCAATAAAAGACCTATGAATGATCCGTACATTTGAAGGGGCAGACTGCCTTTTTTATAAATCATTGTGTGGAATCTAATGCTTATAGATACTATATTGTCCATGGGCATTTGTATTCTGAAATGTTAACGATTGTGCTGCTTTACAATACGAGTACAAAAATGGCTTTTCGATGTGAGTAACGAGCTCCAGACAAATTATTATCCATTCAAGACAATTTGAATACAATGCTCTACAGCAGTCTGACACTCACGTTAATAAAATAGTATTTTTAAATGTTACAACTTCTGTTAACTGAAATTTAGAAAAAAATTAACTCAGAAGTATTACAGGAATTGAGCCATGGAAGATTTTTTGGTAATTTGCACTTTCTCAATTACTTAACTTCCGATTTATACTTTTTCAGAAAGTTACGTAAGCTCCAACTATGGTTACAATGGCGGTCTCTTGGGTGGAGGCATCGCAGGCGGTATGGGTGGAGGTATGGTTGCCGGACTCATGGGCCCCGGGATAGCCGGACTTACGGGCGATGGAGATGCCGCTGGAGGAGGATCGGCCAGCTCAGGCCCCATCACGCCCGCCGTCGAAGTCAAAACTCGCACTTACTTCCCTGAAACTTGGCTGTGGGAGCTCCAGACAATTCCGTCAGTAATAACAATGCAAGCGAAATACATGAATATATCCCTTCCCACATGCAACAATAACACGATTCTGTGAATGCCATTGTGATTTCGCATATTTTTATGTCTCTTCTTATTTAACTCAATATTTTTTCCGAGTCCGTGCAAAAACTACATTATGAGCTTCAACTAAAAATCACATTTTTCTTGGTCTCATCGTAGAAATTGTGAAAGTGCCTTTCCAATCTTCTGTTTATAGGAAAGGCGGTTTCTCAGGTTTAGGAACTAGTTATTTCAGTTTTTACGAGACCCCTTTTGAACTCTGCGGCATTCGAACTCTCATCCATAGAGCGTTTAAAGTTTATTCTAACTTCCGATATTTACATCAAAAATTCGTTTTTTATGACAATTTTCCTTAAGAATGGTTTTCCTTTATTTACTATCGATAAACAAATCGGTAAATTTTTGTCAATAATTCATGATCACACGCTAGCACTCGAATCATGTAATCAACAGAAGCTTTTCCTTAAGCTTCCTTACTTTGGACACCATTCGATTAAAAGTTAAATCAGGAAGTTCAACTTTTAATCAACAAGTTTTTACCACAACTTGAAAAATTCACTCTATTCTTGTCAACAATTTTACAATCGGTTTCCTTTTCCTCTTTAAGGATAAGCTGCCCCCTGCTATGTGCTCCTTTCTGTTTTACCAGTTTAGTTGTTCACGTTGTGAATCACAGTACATAGGTTCCACCTGTCGAACTCTTATGTCCAGAGCAGCCGAGCACGCTGGGCGCAGCTGTAGAACCGGTCGTCCTCTTGGTTCCCCACCGCTGTCCTCTGTTCGATCCCATGCTGAAAACTGTAACGTCCTTGTTTCCATGCACCATTTTAAAATCCTTGCAGGAGCTCCTCAAGTGATTGATTTACGCATCCTTGAGTCGCTTTACATCTACTAGAAGAATTGAGAAGACAAATTTTGTACAACAGGTTTTGAAATTGCAGATTGCAGTTAAGCTCAGGCCCCCTGTAAATGACACTCAAAGTGCTTTTCCTCTTCTCGTCGCAAAACGTAATCATTAGTTTACGATTTAAAATTTTTAATTTTTTATTTTTAGTTTTATATCAACGACTATTTTCCATCTATGTTGTGGTATTCTTTTGCATGGTGTAGTTTTAATTTACTCATGTTTGTTTTGTTTTGCCGCAGATTCATTTTGCTGAAGATGAACTGTTGAGTTCGAAGCGTTCAATTTAATAATATAGACTTCACTATTTGTATTAATAAAATGAACATACGCACAGTAGGGTGTCCCAAGCCTACAGTGGTAGAAGTTCAAAGTTATGATATCAAATCCAGCACACGCTGCTCTGGTTCCTCGTCAAATGAAAATGATTCCACCAAATTTTTATGAACATTGGGCAATATTTATTTATATTTAAACGTTCGTAAAACGAACGTTTTTTATAGCTCCTGTGAGATTCGACCTGAATTTCCATCAAATAATAAAATTCTGGCTGTTTCTTCTATTGCATATAGACCGACAACTAATGGCTGTAGAAATGTGATATTTATTAAAAGTATAATAAAAAATAATTGAAAGGGATAAGTATAAACTCCATCAAATTTCCCTTTTCAATATATTGATACTATAATCATCATAAGGCAAGATATTTTACCTTATCAACAATTACGTCTCAGGATTACTAAATTTTTATCAGTTATGTAGCTGATGCATCGTCTTCTGATTTTCTGCAGAAAACAAAGTGTATTTGCTGTAGTATTTGCTGTAGAGGGGTGAGAGGTATTTGGGGTGAGTGGTGCCTCGCTGTAGAGGGGCGAGTGGTGCCTAACTGTTGAGGGGTGAGTGGTGCCTTGCTGTAGAGGGGTGAGTGGGGCCTTGCTGTAGAGGGGTGAGTGGTGCCTTGCTGTAGAGGGATGAGTGGTGCCTTGCTGTAGAGGGGTGAGTGGTGCCTTACTGTTGAGGGGTGAGTGGTGCCTTGCTGTAGAGGGGTGAGTGGTGCCTTGCTGTAGAGGGTGAGTGGTGCTTTGCTGTAGAGGGGTGAGTGGTGCCTTGCTGTAGAGGGATGAGTGGTGCCTTGCTGTAGAGGGGTGAGTGGTGCCTTGCTGTAAAGGGGTGAGTGGCACCATAAGGCACCACTCACACCTCTACTCACGCCATAAGGCACCATAAGATGAGTAAAAGTTTAATTTCCGCAACAAGTCCGGCGAAAAAGCAAAGAGCAAACAAGCTAACGAAAATTCGAAAATCGTGATAGAAGTCTGATTGGCAAGTATCTACGATACGCGAGCTCAGTTTATCCTATGACAACACTTTTATTATAATTATAATTATTATGTAAGAAAGTATTAGCCTCCCATTACCACAACAAAGATGTTCAAAAAGAGGAAGGATGAATTTACCATTTAATATGTATTTGAGGGAACGCTGAATCTATGCACATTGCACAAGGTGCATAGAAACAGTAAGCTAAGAAATAAGTTCATGAAACAAGAAAAATATTTGTTATTGTAAAATGGAGCTCACCTAATGCCCTTACAACTTTGACCGCTGCACGCTATACCAGTGACCGCTGTACAACCTGACGCCCAGCAGAAAACTGAATGAAATGCGCGACCAGTAAAAAACGAGATAGGAAGCTGAAAATTTTCCTGGTTAAATTTCTCACGACAGGAAACAAGAGCAAAAAGTGCTGGAGTGTGTCCGATTCACGTCGATCTCTTGGGACACCTTAACGCACAGCGATTTTCGCCTTACTTTCAATTTAAATAGTTGTAAACTTTGTCCCATAATTTCCTTTTGATCAGTATGATAACCTTTACAGTTCACATTTGACCTATAATTCCTTCCTTATCCTCCTGGATAACCTCAAGAGTATTTAAGAGAATTCCACATCCTACATAAGCTGTTGCTTCTCAGCTCTCCGACTCAGCTGTTAGCGTTCCCACTGCAATCTTTATACTGTAGATCTTCAGCCCTGCTAGCACAGCTTACCATCCTTAAAATCTTGCGTCAAATTCATAACTTTGTTATCAAAACATCTGTTCGCTCAAGGGCTTATTAGCAAGTGTGAAAAATATTCCTTTCCCAAGAATATGAGAATGACTTACCATATAATGACAATGTAGATTGTTTTTCGTTGTTCATCTGAGAGAATGAAGAACCTCTGAAATGCTGAATCTTTCTGCTGAAGGGATATTAGCACATAACGACTGCTGGTCAGTAAATCATATTTCGTGGGAAAATGTGGGAAAATCCTAAGTTTGTCGAAAAATGTCGACTTAGTCAATACCTATAATTTACTCGGTAATTATGTTTGTTCCTTGAAAATCAATTTGATAAATGTTAAGCGAACCACTTTAGTAACTTTGGTTAGCAAAACCTGTCGTTGAAGTGAATGCGAAACGTGATGAAAAATTTCGTTCCGTAATTAATTATACCACAATTTTTTTTTCTCTTACTGCTGTCAAAAAGTCATTAATTGCTATTTATTTGTTATTAAATTCTGCAATGTACCTTTTGTACATGAAGTGATAATATTTGTTAATGAATTACTTTCTCCTTTAATAAGAGGTCACTATATAGTACTATTACTTCCTACACGCCTCGATTCTACTGTACGCTCACAAATTTCAAGGCTAAGAATTGCGCTCCTTGTCATTATCTTACGGACTGCGAATGTTACATTGAAGAGTTTTTTCAAAAGATCTTTGCAAGCAATTGAATTCTTCAGGATGTAGTTGAATGGATTTGCATTGTAAAACCGCAGAGTATCGTTTGTGGTGTAGAGCATGTTATTGGATCTATTGTGGCTCAGAGTTAATGCATCTATTGTGGCTCAGAGTTAATGCATCTATAGTGGCTCAGAGTTATTGCTTCTATAGTGGTTCAGATTTATTGCTTCTATAGTGGCTCAGATTTATTGTTTCTATAGTGGCTCAGAGTTATTGCATCTATTGTGGCTTAGAGTTATTGCATCTATTGTGACTCAGAGTTATTGCATCTATAGTGGCTCAGATTTATTGCTTCTATAGTGGCTCAGAGTTATTGCATCCATTGTGGCTCAGAGTTTTTGCATGCATTGGGGCTCAACGTTATTACACCTATCGCTTTAAGTGTAAACTAATTAGATAAAAAGTTTTTCATGCGTCTTCTGTTTCACGTAAGGCATCACTCATCACTAGACACACTGTAAATCAAAGCAATGTTGGCTATATTTTAGGAATTTACCTAAAGGATTGATGAAAACGAAACGTAAAAATGTTTTTCATTCCTTTAATTGCCCAATATCTTGTTAAGCACACCCATATGCACCGACTGGCATAAAAAAGGCGTCTTCAAATAATTTTTAATAACAAATTTGTCTACCCTTTATATCGAGTTAGAGACTGAGTTCGACTTCGCAAAGATTCTAAGATGGTCTAAATTCAGCTCTAATATGATGATTTTTGTTATTTTTCATAATGAAGAAGGAAGTGACACTAGATCATTCAATATATGTTCAGTCTGGTTGAGACCTGGAGAATGTGGGGACCTATCCTTTCGCTAAAATGACCATTCATGTCCCAAAAACCAATTTTGGACAACTTTTGCCCTGTAAATGCGTACGTTTTTGTTCCTGAAGATCTGGTTGAACTCAGAGACGTAAAACTCTTGTCTAGAATAAAGTTAGCAGCCAACAACTCACAAACTAAATGGTGACATCATTTCATTACTGCTGAGAACCACAGTCCAATTTTTTTTACGGTGTACCTATATTTTACAATGACCATTTCCTAAAGATACTTGCACGCTGGGTACAATGCAAAATGAATCTATATTTTACAATGACCATTTCCTAAAAATACTTGCACGCTGGGTACAATGCAAAATGAATAATTATTTCATGAAATTTTTGTCAAATTTAATTTTTTTGCAATTCCCGTCATTTGTGAACCATGTGTTTTCGGACCTCATTTTCACTGGCCCAAACCTAGACAATTCAATTTCGACGTTCTGAGCGAATAACACACTATTTTATGATATCTTATGGAACTGAATCTAATGAGGGGATCAGCTATTGCTTTAATTCATTTTTACTCATGCTCGAAGTACGCTTTTCGTAGACATCCCGTGAGAATGTTGTTGACATTTGTTTGGTATATGATGTATCGATGAACTCCGGTTATTTTTGACTAATTTCAAAAAATCTGTCTCATCAAACATTTACTTACTTCCACTCTTGACATGAGATGAACCAGTATCACAATTTTTTCATCGCAAAATGACGAACAGTTGTTGTTTGAATCGATTTATTACTTCCACCAACTGTCGTATAACTCCCAAAATTTTTTTCCACTTTCTAATTGTTAGCATAGATCGGGTGCCTGCACCAGCTGTTGCACAAATCCCGAGTAAATTTTCCACTCTCTTATTGTTAGCAGAGATCGAATACCCACGCACCAGTTGCTTAAATCTTGAGTACATTTTCAACTCTCAAGTAAACCAATACGTTGCTTCCCTTAAGCTAAAATGCCTGCTACACGGGTCTTCATTTCTTCAACTACAAGTAAAATGTAAGAAAATAATCGTCCACAGAACATACTGCTGCTCTGTGATAAACACATTTTGAATATTCATGAAAAATGAGTTACCCAAGTCAATGGATTCTGTTGTATTGTAGAGAATAATCTATAATATATGTATGTAAACAAAAAACAGTTTGGAATTTTTCCCGAGTTGTTTTAAATACTTTATTGAAATTTTGCCATGTAATTTTAGTAAGGAAGCATTGAGAAGCATGATTAACATATTTATTCAGGGCCTCCGGCGTATACTCTGAGAATCGGACTCTGCCGGACACCATCACGGAGTGGGTGGGCAGAGCCGTCTGCGTCCACCCTGACAAGGGGGTCGGAATCTCGGCCCCAACTTCGATCACGACCTTCACGTCCTTCTTCATCGACTTGACCCTCCCGCCTTCTGTTAAAGTGGGCGAGATCCTCCCTGTCAAAATCTCCGTCTTCAACTACCTAGACACGCCTATGTCCGTATGTCATTTTTAATTTCATTGCTCCTCATAGAATATTTCAATCACTAATTGAATATTTACTATTCACAAGGATCTTTTGCCTTCTCTTTGTTAATTTTTCCACGCTTGACTACTAAAGTCTTGTTTTATAATGATTTTTTTTAAGTGGATGATGTTTTTTCATACAGCGCTTCAATTCAGTATTGCGATCGTTCAAACATGGCTCATTAATGGGTTATCACGAAATTTTAGGGATAAAAATGAATAATCATGCGAAAAACCCCCATAAACTTAAGTTCCAATAATGCAAAAGTAGAAAATGTTAATCGAAGGGATAGGAAAGAAATTGTGATTCATTCTTTTTCTTCGAAATTCCATTTTTCGATTTGCAAGTATGTTTTGATTGAATATTACTATTTAATGATGGGCTGAGGAGTTCCACAGTTATTGCATTCGTGCGCTGTGTTAAGTTTTGAGACAGTTTTGGAAAACAACATAGAAAATAAAACTCAGGTAGGAGAAGCGTTGGAAAGGGTTTTGAAAATCAAAGATGGTCAATGGGTCGAAGAATATTTTATTACAATCAATTTGGTACATTGCACAATGATTTTTCAATAGTCTTCTAACTAAAGTGTGGGTGAATTGACAGTTTCTCCATGTCGATCCTGCACGCGTTTCACATCACTAGGTTTAAGAAGGGATTTATGGGTAAGTTGTCCTATTTGTCAATGAAGTGAAACCCGAAATTCGGATATCTAAGAACTGAATCGACGACTTGTCGTGAGAAACTTGGACGCTCTCGCTCAATAGGTCCGGTGATAAATTTACACCACACCACCATAGGTCGAGGGTCACGATGACGCACCTCGTTACGGAACTAAAGTTACAAATGTCCGAAGCATAAACTGAATACTCGTATCATACCTCATGCTACAGCACCCTACCGTTGCAGGTGCGCATCACTCTGGAGGAGAGTCCCGAGTACGAGATTCTGGAAAACAACACCACAGAGGCGGCGGCTGACCAGGCTACCGCCGGCCAGCGCTCCGCCTGCGTCCCCGCGCAGGACAAAGAGACGGTCGTCGTCAGGTGAGTTCCGTGCCTACACAACTGGCTCGAGCGTTGACCACTTCTCCGATTTGATCGATATTATCAAGGAAACATTTTACAATATCAATTTTCTTTAAGAGTGATGCATCAGTTTCAAATTTAACCATACCTGTTCTGCTACAGTATCAGGCATCTTTGAGTAGTAAATTCAAATTGGAGTAAATTTCATTGTTCGTTGTAGAAATTTGCTTATGTTTCGTCATCAATTATAAATTGAGTTTGTAACCGCCTCGCCATTGGTATTTGCGGGCGACGCTTTTTTGTTTAAAGTCAAGTTCTCCGGTAGCATTAAATAAATAACTCTTTAAATATGTATTGTACTTCCTTATGGTGAAAAATTAAAATCAGATGATTGTGAATCAATTTGGTATAAAATCGTAGCCTTCAAGTAAACAAGGTACTGAAACCAGCAGAGGAACGAGCGCGAACTCCACACTTATTGCACGAAGGCATTATTTAAAGCAGGCTTATATTTCGAAATAGATACAAAGAGCTTGACTGTATGATTTTTGTTCACGCTCATGAAAAGGGATTTAATTCATCTGTATTACCAAAAACTATTTTGAGACAAATCTTCGTAAAATGCTTAAACAAAGTAAGTGAAATTCATTTTTCAGTTTTTAGCATGCCTAAAAGAGAAATGAAAAATGTTTTTTCGAGCTAACAGTGTGTGAAGATGAGTTGGCGTAAAAATAATTATTTTGAAAATTCTAAATGAAAGAGTTTATGAGACTAAACAAACAACCATTGCGACTTGAAAATTTTTGAAGACTCGCAATTGAGATTCCCTATTGATGGTACGGACAGTTGAACTGACAAAATAGAACGAAATGTTGCATCCTTTATCACCTATGTGTTCTAAATGAAGTTTGAGTGAAATCTAAGACATCAGACTGTTTTATACATTGTGATATGACAATGAGAAAAATGCTTCGTTGGAAAAATGCAAAGTTATGTTTTGTTAGAGCAATGCGTAGAAATATATTTCTAAACGTGGTCACTGAACTGGTCAAAATGTTTAAATGATTTAGAGGACCTAAAAACTTCTCGCATACAGTATGCTCCCAGCTGTGTGAGAAATGCTGCATGGCGTTATACCGTTATGGGAAAGAGCATAAATTGAATAAACAGAAAAGGAAAGGTGGAATGCATTCATGTCGTGTGTTCTGCAGTGACACAAATGATGTTTGCTTGATTGTCATGCTTCGATTGTCATGCTTCTGACAAACGGGTTTCTTAATACTAGGCAGCCACGCTTGCGTGTTGTTGCATCTGCTTTGTATTATAGTTTAGTAACTTGAAAAGATAAATTTCACATCGAGGTGGCCAGATTCGACGTCGTGTCGAAAAAAAAACGGGTGAAACCTAGTGCACTCTCTGGTTCACGCCGCAAACGACTGGATTGTGTCCCAAAATGTGTGAGAGTAGTGATTGTGGGTTCAGGGCACACCAGTTGTTTGGATGCATGAGCAAACCAAGTTTGATTTGGTGAAACAAGATGAAAGATCCAATATTGGTTGTACTTACTCGTATAAGATTTGTTAGTTACCTGGAAATAACATTAATTTACGGGTACATAATGATTACATAATGTTGACAGCCATAACAATTCTGATCCTATTACAGGATTCGTTTCCTGGAATCAAACTCAGGGAACATCACCGTTTCCGCTGAAACGGTTCCTGGTCTTGTCGACAACTGCGATTCCGGAACTGCATCTGAAAGCAGGTAATAGTTTCCACCTTTTTAAACTATGGATTTTCTGATATTGGATTTGTATTTAAATTTTCTTTAATTTAGGTCCACTTGTATACAAACTACTTCGTAGTTGCACAGTGCATTCGTGATTATTCTTGTAGCGTAAATAAGGACTTCCAAAATGATGTGAAATTTTTATTTTGGTGGCATGGTAGGATGCCCTAGAAGTCGCTGAACTTATTCGGGCCCACAGGTAGCTATACTCTAGTTTGACCATTGTACTAGACTTAAGAAACATTCCACCTCCGTATCACCTGAGGTAAATAAATTGTTTAAATTTTTTCTAGCACACTTAGCGGTAAAGAGATCATGAGTTTCCCCAGGCAGTCGATATATTTATTAACTGTGGATTCATTCGTTGTTTGAATAAATATGAATATGCACACAAGGGTCAAAATATTTTTTTCCAACATTGAGCTCAAACTGTTTTTCACTGGTTATCATTTTAAAATTTCCAGCATTTCCAGCACACGTTGATGACACTCAAAACCAGTTATTCAATTGTTATAAATTGCTTTTCGCAAGACCGTACTTCATACTTTTACTTGTAATTCTAATATTTTGAGACAATGCTCACAGTACGTAGAATTCAAGGTGAATTTTTTTAATCTATTGCAGAGATCGTATTATCACCCCAATAACTGTCGACTACGAGGGATTCGTTCGGGAGACCATTTATTCCCTCTTCTATTGCACCGACTCAGGTAAAGTATTCAACTATTAAAAGATAAGAATCGAACATATTTAACAATTCATTTTCCTAAAACAGACTTAATCTGAGCTTAAAACTCGTGTCATACTTGTTGATCAAGGTGTACTCAAATACGAATGAAACAGCGCTGAAAAATACTCTCGGTAACATTGAAAATTGTTTCTCTCAAGATACATCGCTATGCCATTTTTTCTTCAGCTACCAACTACAATGGGTGGACTCTCGCTGTCCCACCTGAAACAAATATCGTCAACAACTCTGCTCGCGCCTGGATCACAGCCTCAGGGGAGCTGCTCGGCCCCAACATCGAGGTGGGCGGACTGTTACTTGAACTCGTGTTTTCCAGGTGACCTGTTTCTTGAACTCATGTTTTCCAGCGCTTCTTCATCGACTGTTTGAGCTTATGAAAGGTCGTTTTAGATACTATGGAGGATGAGGATCTTTATGGTTGACAATACAAAGGAAAAAAATCAACAGATTTTTACGGGTTATGATTCTAGGAGAGATTACTAGAATTATTCCACAAAAGACTTTGCCACGGGATTGGTGGTCCATGAAAACCTATGGAACAGAAATTTAATGGACCAATTGAGGGTTCATTTTAAGAATTTAGATAGATCCACTTTCAGCATGTTTTGAATCGTTCTTGTTCAAACCTAATTGCGATTTATTACAAACATATTACTGGTTTGTGACTGAATGTCTTTTGTTCAAGATTTTACGATATGTAATAAAATGAATTCTCTCAGGGCGTTACTATTCATCTTGATGTCTTAGAGAAATGAAAAGCAATCTGATTACAAGTCATATTTCGAAGCTTCAGCCATGAACCTGGTGGTACTGTAGCTTTAAGCCATAATGAACGACATACTCAGTCAATATACTATTACGTTGTAAGTATACTTAATATTAAGTTAGGAGAATGTCTTCGGTCAATCATCTCATTGTTTTCTGAAGTAGATGAGGATTTAATTTAGTGGTCATCTTTTCAATGTTCATAATAAGTAGTGAGAGCGTGGAGATGATAACAATTAAGTTCAAGGGCTTACAACAGTTGATCTTTTGCCACAATTTTCGGTGCTCGAATATATTTCCCTTAATTCATAATTTAATTTGTTCACATATAAATCTGATCTAATTTATTGTAATTATTACTGAATTTTTGTCGTCCTTTTACGCAGAATCTTGACTGGCTGATTCGCATGCCGTACGGATGTGGAGAGCAAAACTTGGCCAGCTTTGCTCCCAACATTTACGTGCTGAAGTACCTGCAGAGAACTCAGCAGTACAACGCTACAGTTGCTGCAAAACTCATCGAGTACATGAAGCAAGGTTTGTTAACACTTTTACAGTGCACCACGAATATACGCCATGTTGTTTACACAATAATTCTTAAAAAAATCGCAAAAACTTTTTACGGAGAGTTTTTTCCGAGAGAAAGGAAACCATGCCTGTAAACACGTCAAACACAGTAATTCCTTCATTACGGAAAATAAATACTACATCACAAATGGCAATCTACTGTTCCAAAATGAAACAACAACTTCTAGAAATAATTAATTCTCAGTTATTATTTTGAAGGTTCTCTTACATTATTCGTGACTCGCAGGATACCAACAACAACTCAACTACCAGCGTACGGACGGATCCTACAGCGTCTTCGGTAATAGCGACCAGTATGGGTCTACTTGGCTGACGGCTTTCGTACTGAAAACTTATGCTCAGGCGAAAGAATTCATTGACATCAGCTCTTCACGGATTGAGACACCTTTGTCATGGCTGGTGGACCTCCAGCTCCCCAGTGGATGTTTCCAGCTAGTTGGAGATGTGCACAACACGAAAATGAAGGTGGGAGAAATTGTCGAAGTTCTTATTCTGGCACCAAAGTTTTTAATTACACTTTTCTTTTTCAATCATTTTGGAGTACATTAATTCTTTATTCGCTCTAATGTAGATTTTTTTTCAGATCCCGCAAGCCTTTGTAAGACGCTGACATCGTCCAGTTTCAAACTTATATTGGATGATGTCAATTATTCACATAATTTTTTTCTTTTTGCTCCTGAAATTAATTGGTATTTAAAAGTTTTAATTACGCTTTAAGTTAACCCTTCGTGGTACATTTTTGATGAAGAGGAAGACGAGAGATAAATGTCTCCGTCGCATAGGTGTGAATTTGAATATTTGAAGTCGCTTCTAACATGAAACTCAATGATCGAAATGTTTCCCAATAATTAAATCTCTACGACTATTGAAGGGCAGGAAAGTGCTCAGCATTAGTGCCAAAAGTTGACAAAAATATTCTATACCAAAAATAAATGTTCACAGTGTTCAATTCCTAATTAATAAGAATTGCAATTAGTTAGGATGAAAAATATAACATAAATCTGCAATATTAATATAAAAAATTGTGGTTTTCTCTTCTTTACAGCGGTTTAATTTTTAATGCTTTTCAAACCTGTGGAACTACTTTGCTCGCTGCTGTGACTATAGGAATTTTTCTAATTCAACATAACTTTAAATTGGCAAAACTTAGTTATAAACTCACCCTTGACCAATATTTCAACTTTGATGTTACCCCAAAATTTCATTACTCTGACATGCTAATGAACCAATTTTTTATTCAAGTCACGAGACATCTCTATTGCTAGGGCATCTGCGTGTTAAGGGCTTTAAACTTCAATTTAGTAAGAGGTGAAGCCAAAAAAATATGGCTGAAAGGCTCTGAAGAAGGATAGAAGAAAAAAGAAACAGTGAAAGTATGTTCCACGCGTATCTACACCAGTGCACCTAGAATCAACACGGGATAATGATAACTACTAGCAGCACATTTCACCTAAATTTTATTTAAATTTACGGATGAACACGGGAGTTAATGTTGTACAATAAATCATGACACTCATAAAAATGAACACAAATAGCAATGGATCAATGAAAGGCCACTATAGAGAAGTGCTACGACAAAATGGCATGGCATAAAAACAAATGCAACAAAAATGCTCTGCACTGAAACTCACCACAAAAAAAAATTACGAAGGAAACAGAGCGTCTCCTACAATATTTGAAGATTGAACCAGCAACCATAATTGCTCACACAAAAGAGACAACGCAATTATTGCGGTGAACACGATACAAATGGTTATGCAACAAAACACGCATGCTGAATAGTACATAGCAATGCTCGATAACGTACAATCGTATCAACACGGAATTAACACCAAACCACTTAAAACTCGCAACGGATCCTATCATGAGTTCTTTTTATATTTTTTTTCACTCGAAATCTCCTAGGAAGTAGTGTGTAATCCATGTTGCCCATTTCTTCTGCGCCGTATAGCTTGTGCTGGCCCAGTGTCGAGTTCATGTCGAAATCCGCCAGTCTACTTGAGACGCTGCCCTAGCTGAGGCTTGGAAGAGCGCAACTTGCCCGTACCAATACGTAGGTGCTCGTTGCTCTTGAAGGCTTTGAACTTTTGCAGGCTCAATCAGGTGATGGAGATGGTTGCACAGGATTGGTCAACTTCGGGTGTGCACGTCAGCGTAGTCTTTCAGGAACTTTGATTCTGTCTTGCACATTATTGCGTTGAGGTATCCGGGTGCCGGAGTATCGTCGGGCCGTACCGGCCGCACCGCAGGCCTCGCAAACTTCACTTGTCTTCTAGATCGTACCACCAGCCAAAGACCCCGTTCTGTTCTTAAGCTCAGCATATATCCTCTTCGCTTCCATATTCTAGAAGATTCGCGAATTTTGTCCATTGTCCTGGTGTGTTGTTCGCTGATTGGTCTAATCCTTGCACATACCTGACACGCCTTCTTCTCGGTACTTTCCCGAGAGCTTATTGGCTTTCGCCAGGCGGGTCTCTCCCCTTATCCTTCACGCGATCTTCCGTTCCCCGCAGAATGTTGACCGTTGTTAAGGTTTACTTCCCACGCTGCTCTCCCTTTGGCTTGGAGTTCGCGTAGGCTGTCCGCGACAGTTACAAATTCCGTGGGCGTCCCTAGCAATGTGCGAGGGAAACCCGGCACTTAACGGACTCTCGGCCAACAAACCAAAAGACATTTCATGAAATGCCTGTCCATGCCGCAGCTGTACCTAATAAAATATACCTACTTCGTTAACTTCATGACATAATCGAAATTGTCCAATTTAAGTCAACCAAGCTAATCTAAGCTAACTTTGCTTATTCAAACCAAACCTTAATTTATCCAGCGAAATGCATATGAGAGAAGTGTGCCTTCTCCACGGCCTGTAATATTTAACAAAGGGTTTTGAGGCTTCCGTGACTCATGCCCTCAAGGCGAGACTTGTAATCCTAATTGAAATTATTTGACAGAGCAAGTGTTCTACGTACTGAATGAGCTTATTAACGATAATGCCGAATTTAAAAAATTATTTAGCACACTTGACTGGTTTGTTATATGATTACTAGTATGCTTGAAAAACGAGTACAATATTTGCCATCGTAATTGAATCTTCAACTAGATGTCCCTTCAACTGAAGTGTTGACTTCAAAAAAAGCTTGATAACTTTATTACAACTAAACCCCCAGCGCTGCTCGAAACTATAGGGTGAAAACTTATTTTAACGAAGTTCCACAGCGTAAAAACGATTCTTCCTTTTCAAAATCTAAAACATCATTTCCACAGCCTCTTCACTATTTGTCTCATGACTGTCTGAAGAAAACGCGTGCAAACAATAGACATTATTCTGCCAATATTGTCAAAATAATCAACATTCCACGTTAAGACATTGGTGGACGCAAGCTCAACGTGGATATTATGGCAAAAAATCATCGATATTGCAGATTATTCCTTCAATATTATTTAGTTCATCCTCACTCTCCAATCTAGACAAATCAAATAGCTGATGTCATCATCGTGCGTGACGGTTGTGGATCACACTGCGGACGAGCAGAATATTGGTTTGACCAAGTCCGGAACTCGGAGTTTTGTCACCGTGTACGTGTAGCTCTTCTAGTAATTATACCAAACGGATAAGACGCGTAGAATAATTTAGAGAGGAAAGTCTTCTACTCATTAAGCTTGATCTTCACGCACTCACTCACTACCTCCTTTTAAGTAGAGATCCTGAAAGGTCATTTCTAGCATATGACTTTTATGTTGAAGAGATCATTAATAATGTTTCATTTTTAGGAAGCTCGTTGGAAGGCACTGTTGAGCCCATCATACGACCTTGACATAGTTCTGGACGATTACGTTTCTGTTCACTTTCTAAAAAATAATGAAGTTTGCCTTTAACGCTGAATGTCAGGGTTGCATCAAATTTGAGTTGAAATGGTACTAACCACTTATGTCTTCTCGTACATTTTATTCATTCCTACTGATCTCCTCAAATATGAACCCACAAATATTACAGACAAGTTCCACATTTCAGTTGTGCGCGTGTTGTTCCAGGTTTCCATTTATTGGCGTTTGTATTTTTTAGGGCAGCTTAGGTGAAGGCTCAGCTCCTGGAGCATTGACGGCATACGTGATGGCCGCCTTACTGGAAGCAGGATATTCTCCTGATTTCCCTGGTATCCCCGAAGCCACAACTTGCATCGAGGACGCCACCGATCCTGGTGCCATTGGAGAAAATGATGTTTACCTCCTCGCTCTGAAAGCCTACGCTTTCAGCTTGGCAGGCCTAAATCAGACCCATGCTGTCATAGATGACCTGTTCACAAGAGCTGAACAAAACTCTGATGGCATCTACTGGAAACTGGAGAGTCACTCAGGTATTTTTTAAGTATTTGCGAAGTGCATCAACTGTCACGTGACTTTTGCCTCCTATTTATTGCATCAATGGAAGAAATCACTGAACGGGTCAGTAGTTAGCTTTAATCGCAACTTGATTAGAAATTTAAAAACGAGGAAAATTGATGGCAACAGACAGGCTTTGACTCCATTACCCATTTTCCTAATCGGGTTTCCTCTGTAATCTTGATCTTGAGGCGGAACCTGTCCACCAATATGCTGCGAACATAATGCTTTTGAAAAATTGATTAAACTGATCTTATTCAAATGGTGCCCAGCTACGCGATCCCAATGCAGAGAACACCCTACTACTCATTGGTATACATCAATTGTGATACTTTATTATCCTAACTTTTGTCAACAAATTTACGTCTACAATAATTGATGCTAGCTATTGAAATTTGACATTTGAAGGAGCGTAGATTATTCCACACCAATTAAAATTAGCGTTAACATGGAAAACTAACACGCTTAGCAAACAAACTGCTCAATAATCGCATCTAACACACAATGTTTCCAATTTTCAATGCGACGTTTTCAACATTCTGAAGTGATGCTTGGATGCTCGTTCTATTCATTTTTTGTTCCGAAATCGTTTTCGATTTCGACCACGGGAAGATCAATTTTCGATTTGATTTTTTTTCACAACAGCAAAAGTAAAGGCAACAGAAAGAAACAAGAGAGAGAACCGTCCCGGTGATTGTAAGAAAGCATTCTATTTGCGTTCCTCGTATTGCTTTTGACAGCAGATCTACATAAATCTTCATTTCAATTCCTATATGAGATATTTCAGAGTGCATTTCTCAGTAACGCAGAAACTTTCAGGCTAATCTATGTGTATAGATTAATAGAATAGATAGATGTAGATTAAAGATGATATTTATTTGATTTAGAATAATAGACAATGATTCAATTCCATCCAACTCACCCGACCCATTTCAGCTTTATAAAGTTTTTGCCATCAATCAGGCTGTTAAGTTGTGATATTTTCGCGTGCCATCTGGTGAAGCAATGGTCACACGATTTAGTTTTCTATACTTTTTAGTCAATCTATTATTAATATGGCAACACTTACTTCAGTCATTGTACTTCTATCTACCTCTACTTATGAACACTACACATCCATCATTCGATCGATTTTCATTAACGACATTTGTTCATTTATTTATTTTTCATTGATTAGCTTGTGAATTTTTATTTATTTTTCACTTAAACAACAAAAATAAACGAATATTACACGATACTTCTACTTACAACGTATCTGCTCATACCCTTATTTTTCTTACGATTTTGATCTTTTATCCACTTCCGCAAAACGAAATTTCACTATTGTGCACACGTCCATTCGTAACTCACCTTCACACGTCCACTCGCAACTCCACACAACCTTCAAGTGCCGAAAATTTTTTCAAGTGAATTTTTTACTCCTCACGATTTAGAAAAAGTCCATTAACCATCGATTTATTTTGTGCCAATCAACTATCTGGTCAAGTTTTCTCCCCCTCTTTGTTCACACGTACAGAGGTTGGACAAAATAATGGAAACACCCAACATTTTAGCGTCATAATCTTTGAACGGGCTATAAGCTATCAAAACTTGGTATTTTTTAGTGAGTTGTTGTTTATAATTGTTGCTATTTGATATTTTATGCAAATTAACTGTTTTTTTTTCATATATATAGAAAAAACATTTATTTTAACTTTTCAAAAATGGCAGGCCTCTCACCTTCAGAGAGGCCAAATTGTTGGTGCTCGTATGGCAAGTGATGGTATGATTTAATTTAATCACACTAGCACTTGCAATTTAATTTAATTTCGTGATTCAAACGTGGTATTCCATTGAACAATTTAGCGGAGCTGAGCCAATTTCAATTGACTTAATTTCATCAACAGTCATTTCGTCCATTGACCCTACTAATAGATTAAGCCTGACCATCATCATTGATTACTTTTCTTAACGCCATCTTTTCACGGCAGGATGGTACAGCGATGCCCTGTCGGTGGAGACGACCAGCTACGTATTGCTGGCCATACTCACCTCTGACTACACTGACCCCCAGAGCCGCAAACTGCGGGTGCTCAAGTGGATCTTGTCTCGCCGGAATGGCCAAGGCGGCTTTGTGTCCACTCAAGTGAGAATGAAAGCTCATCTGATTTAGTTCATTCGACAGCTGGCAACAATAGCTCTTCTGCTAAAAACTTCTGCTAAAATTTCACTGTTACATTTAATCGAAAATTTTATTCTGCCTTATGCTGAGCACCAGATTTTCTATGAGAACAAACATGTGCAGAAGAACCGATGAAAGTCTAGCGAATGATTTCAAGGATCGTTGCTACGAAGTTGGTATATTGTTGTTGTACGCGATACCGCTGCACAACCTGACGCCCAGCAGATACTGAATGAAATGCGCGACCAGTAAAAGACGAGATAGGAAGCTGAAAATTTTCCTGTTTAAATTTGTCACGACAGGAAACAATGGCAACAAGTGCTGGAGTGTGTCCGGTTCACTTCGGTTTTTTGGGACACCCTAGCTAACATTCTTTAATACTACTAAAAGCGTCATGTAAATTTATGGTCAGCAACATTTTCAGTAAACTCACCCTCGCAGCTGGTAATTAGCCATAAATTAACAATGCTTTAAAATTCACCAATAACTTAGAAAAATTTAAACGCTCGGTTATAAAACATAGCCATACTGATGCAAATAAGTGGCTATTTGATTATCCAACATGGAACTGCCTGATTTTCTATGGTTTACTTGTACCAAAATTCAACATTATTCCTTGGAGAATACTCATCGCTCATTTTCGTTCGTTAATATTAGGATCAAAGGGAGTTTACATAAGCGAAAACATAAAAAATAGACCATAAAATATTAATAATCCAAGGAAAATTAGAAAAAAAATCATTCTTGAATATGGCGTCTCTAATTCATCGCTATGGAGGAGAGGTGTGCGTAGAGCGATACCAGGGATCGAGCAGCTCTTTCAACCGAGATTAAACGTGGTTGTGATGCGTTTCTCTTGAAGTTCTGCATGAAATGAGAATTTTGCTCTGAGGCGAGAACAATTTATTATCGTGCAAATCGCAGTTCGTTTTTGATAACGCAATCCTACCGGTCTATTCGACTCCTCATTTCTAACACAGTGATACGCACTTTATCCGAGACATGAATGTCCCCTGGAAGACAAGCAGGACACACAAGTTGAGCCAGTCCTCACCTATAGTTGTTTTTGTCATGAGCTTACTAAAACATGAATCTTTGAGGTAGCGAGCTTTATCTGCAGTTAGATGATTTTGTTAGACGTAAAGACAATTTTCATTTTATGAGCGGATTTCGTTGTATCGCTTGAAAATAAGTATTGTCATATTGTTTGATACAGCGTTTCTCTTTCTTAGTTTGAAACCGAACAACCGTCTCATCAAGATATGAATTGTTTGTTTTCATTCGCAGGACACTGTGGTAGGGCTTCAGGCGTTAGCGCTTTTCGGAAGCCCAGTACCGGACGAACCTTTCAACGCTACTGTCAGTTTCACCGGCAATAATATCATGGAAACACTGCAGGTGAGTTTCGATGTCATTCGTAGCATTACCGGCAGGGTTGAAAGTATTTTTTGAATCAATTTAATTTACCTCAACCGTTTGTAGAGATTCGGTGAGTTTGAAAAACTTAACTTTGCAACAATATTTTGATTTTAAGCCCCTGATGTCACGAAAACTAAAGATCGGATGTCAGTGTACATGGAGACTGTCAAAGCGTTTCACCCCAGTGAGTTCGTAAATAACTTGCTAGTTTTTAAGGGATGCATTGAATGCTTTTCTCTCAAGCATTTGGACAAGCATTGACATCGGCGATCATAGCATCCAAATTTGTTTAATAAGATCTTCATTTACAAAAAACTTCTATGTTAAAATATTTAATTTAAAAACTTGTAATTTAAAACTTGTATCCTACTGTCTATGTACATGTTTATGTAATTTTATATTTATATTATTGTTAAGCATTTAAAGGGTAAATCTCGTACATATGTTGTGTGATTTTAAACATTCTCTTTTAGGGCAGTTAGGTCTCTGTCATTTTATTATACTTGCTCGAAAAGATATTTTTGAATATCTGCTGTAACAAACACTTTCAATATTACTCCCTGATGTCAAGAAACCCAATGCTCATATGTCAAGACACACGGAAATTGTCAATGGTATTTTCACCCCACTGAGTTTTTTGTCTTTATCTTTTTTGCATTCATTAAAAAAGAAACACTATTCAACTTCAATTAACTAGGCATGGGATGCTTTTTCTATTCGTCTTTGTACAAGCGTTGACATGGACTGTCATGGCACTTGTGTATGTTTATCAATTAAAGACATTTGCATGAAGACATTTCAGAAATAATGCAATTTTATCCAAAGCATTAACTTTGCAGGATATTATAATTTTTTCTCCTTTTCACGTCCTAAAATGTTCTTGATAGCCTTGTGTGGTGCAATTTATAATTTCATTTCTAATGCTCTTAGGTATATTATGACAGCTTTATCTAAATAGTTAATTTCAAGTATCACTCGAATTTTATTACACAAATTTTGGTTGCCGTTGTGGAAAAATCCCTTCATGTTTCGTACCTAGGTTGCCTCTTTTTGTGCCAGTATTATTATCACGGAAAAATCATAAATTTGTGTAGTGATGAAAAAAAAATTCCTCCGAACTCCTTGATTGGTACAGTAGTTGATAAATGGAGGTAAAAATATAGTTCTGAATGTCGACCTCCTCTTCTTAAAACCAGAATGATTTTAATCCACCCGTTTTACTGTAAGAGTGTTTCCAACAATGCATAGTTACTGAAATTATATCTTCTTTTTAAATTGTAGTTACATATATTTTCAACCCTAGATTAATAGATTTCAAACCTAGATAACGATAACAAATTGTTCTCAATCACTTGTTTCAACTAGGACATGGGCATTAAGAGAAACATGACAAACAAGCGAATCAGCTAAGGATCCTTACTTAAAGATATTTTAGAAACCAATTATGTTATTTACATAATCTTCTTTGAAAAAAAAAGTTTTTCTATTCTATCTTCTCTTGCTTTCTTCATTTTCTTTCTACCACCAAATTCTTCTGAAAGAACAGGATGGCGCGTAAGTCACTTTACCACTTTAAAAGAATTTTTTTTGTTAGTGGGTTTATTTTATTAACTGTTTTTTATTACACAGTTTGAAGATTGGAATTGTATTTTGATTTACGCAAAAACAATTAACATTATTGAAAAATGACTAATTAATTTTAAAAAATAATTTCACGTCGTATATGGCGTCCATTTTTAACTTTGCAAACACGAACTCTTTGTAAGGCATTTTCGAAGGCAGGTCATAGCATCTGAGGCTTTTCGTTATGAAATTCCTCCTGCATGTTTGTTTTCAAGTTGTTGATAGTTCGTGGTTTATTTACGTACAGCTTTTCTCATATGTATGAACAAAATTTGAAAGCATGTCTCTACAATGTGTTCCAATAATTGAGCTGTGTTCCGATAGTTTTTCAAAATGAAATTCAGTTACCTTCACTCTCTCTTTGGTTGTGAATTTATTCATTTTTAAATAGCCAAAAACGTAAAATGACAATTCTGAAAAAAATTAATTTGTTGAAAAAAGAAATTTCATTTTAAAATGGTGAAGTAACTTTGGAACCAAGGTGTACTATTGGGTGAACAAATGAGAGAATTATTTAGCAATCTTCACTGCAAGCTGACAATTATCGCGAGAGAGAGACTCACACGACCATAAACGACCAAGATTAGGTGTTGCACTTGTGCGTGTGTCGCTACTCGTTGACGTCAAGTGCTCGTCAACTTCATTTCTAGTCGAGTTTTTGTTCTTTAATACCCGATGCCAAGTTCGGTTGATGTAGCTATGATATTAACTGAACTCTAGGCCTTATCATGTTGATAATTATATTTGATGACTAGATGAATCGGACGATTTGGAATTAATAGTGAGCTAAAGTATGAATCGCGCCGGGATATCAAGCATCGCGCATTCACATGCAATTCCAAAAGTTGCGGTCCATTGAAAACAAAAAGAAAATTATTCTAGTTTTATTTCCATAGATTTGTTTACTTTCAATTTCATAGAAGCGGCTTAGAATGAATTTCCTTTAAATTCTGCTAACGTCCACTTATAGCATTGAAAAGAACCTGACGCTCAAGGAAGAGGAATGAAATTTTACACTTGCTTCTCTGCCATAAACAACCCATGGATTGTGTAGAATTGTTTTTACACACAAAATATTAATATGACTTTAACGGTGACGCGGTAAATTGAATCGAAAAGTGTTGAATGCGAGAAAAATTTTGTTCATGTATGTGAAATTTTGCTCATCTGCTGTGGATAGTGTAGTTATTCATCCGATTGAGTCTAAAAGAAGAATCCCACTCACGAATTCTTCTGAGTTACTAAAATTTTTCTTCGTATTTACAATCTTGATATTTGATGAATCTCTAGATAACAGCATCGCATGTGGTAATGTGTGTCATCGCACACCTGCTGAAATGATGAAATAAGAAAATGTGTTTTGTCAGGTGACCGAGGACAACAAGCTACTGCTGCAGAGATTTGACGTGGAGCCCCTGCCTGCCCAGATCGATGTGGAGTTTTCAGGCGAAGGCTGCATTTTCGTTGAGGTTTGTTTCGGCGCAAATATTTCTTTAATCCTTCTTGTTCTTTCAAAACTGCTCATCTATAAGACGCGGCGAATTAAAGGCTGAATTTTGCCAAAGGAAGGTAAAAAATGAAACTTTCACTCCAGTGGGTGAGCTACAAGTATCTTGCTAAAAATGCTAAACAAATTTAAGACCGTCTGTAAAAACTACTTCAGACAGACATAAACAAAAACTTGAGGATGAATAACAATTTATTCATCAGACTGTTTAACGATTCATACTGACATTAATGAAAACTAAAACTGTTCATTTGCGTATTTCATTTTGAAGCCTTTTCGTTTCATGAAAGTTGTTTCAACTTCGTATCAAAATCAACTAAAACATGAACTTTTGTCGTAAGCATTGAAACCAAATAACATTTCTCTTAGCGTACGTACATACGATGTATGTTATCAGACAGATTGGGAAACTGTGCAACAGGCCAATTTGAACTGAGTAGCAAAGCTTTCTAGACTGCATTATGCATGTCCATTGCATCTCATTTGCATTTTAGTATTCCAAGGGAATTATTTGTTCTGCCTTTTGCGATTGTACTGAGTCGCTCCAGGTGGCTTATTTGATTCATTGTAGATCAGCCTGGAAGATTACCATATGCGTATGAAATGCGTATGATAAGGACAATAAGCCTTAGTGATTCATAGCACCCTATTCACAATGGAGGGCTAAACTGGAAAACTAGAAAGTATTTGGCCTGAGATAAAGGTGGAGTGAGGATCAAAGAAGTATGGTCAGAGGAAACTGCCACCCTCGTCTCGTTTTCGGAAGGGAAAGTACCTGGAAAATGGAGGAGAAAATTTTTTTGCCAAATGAAAGAGTGTTAGTTTGCAAAATCAATGAACGACAATCTTTAAAAATGAGTGAATGAAGAATGACTGAATAAAAAATTTCTGTTCGAAAGTGCACGAATTAAATGTCTGTTAGTTTGAGAGTCTCAGGTGATGGCTGAGTTCATGTCACCTATCCAGGCAGAAAAGTTTCCATTAGTTCAGTTTAAGCGTTGCGAGAATTGTTTGCCTGATGTTTGATTTAGTAAAATGATGCAATGTATCTATACCGTTCAGTCGATCCATTCTCTAGATTAGACTCACCCAACATCCAGTCTAGTTTTTTGCATCCAAGCCTCAAGAAGACTGGATGAAGCATGGAAAAGTGTCTTTTATAGAAGCCAAGTTGTGTTTATCATAAAATATTGACGAGTGCTTATATTGTTTTATTCCACATTTCACTAGTGTTTACATTTGCTGCGTTTTTTTTTAAACTAGAATAGCAGACACGCAAAATTTGAAGTGCAGTGTGATATAGTCTAATTTCACATCAAAACTGCCCCCATATCTGTGCACAGGGTGTCGTGCGGTACAACGTCCCCGACCCTGATCTCAGTGAAGTGTTCTCCGTGAGCGTCTCCACAAGCATCGACTACAACGCAGCAGTCTGTCAGTCCAACGTCATCGAGGTCTGCGCCACGTACAGCGTTGCCAACGTAGAGTCCAACATGGGCATCATCGAGGTGAACCTTGTGTCGGGCTACCTCCCTGACACTCAGAGCCTGGATCGCATCGTGAGTGACGTCACTGGCGTCATCAAGCGCTATGACTTGGACGGCAGTCAAGTGATCTTCTACATCGACAAGTTTACTGACTCGCAAATTTGTGTCCAGTTTGTTGCTTACGAGGAAGCTGAGGTCGAAATGACATCTCCTGGCACGGTCAGGGTCTACGATTACTACGAACCAGAATTCTACGTTAACGAGGTAAGAGTTTCAGTTCATGCTTCGCTCGATCATGGAAAATATTGAAGTATTTATACTGATGAAATGTTATTTTTAATAAATACTTGTTTCTACACAATCATCAACAAAAATTATCTCTACTGTAAAAATAATGAGTGAAGTCATAATTTTTTTCACATTCTACCATTTTCTCACCCATCAGCTGGGCACCATGACATGAGAAAACAAATATTTTTTTCATGAATATTTTCTAGTTCACAGTCGTCGATATTGTTGATAATTTGATTTTTATACATCAAAGTTCCCTCAGATATTTTTGAGAAATTCTCAAATGCTCGTTGCAAACTAAGAACATCGATGGATTTGAATACAGTCTTTGAATTTTTTTTGCAGGTATACCAGTTCAAGCGACGTTACTGTTCATAAGGCCCGGATCTTCAGATGAATTGGTCCTGGCAAGATTCAGTTTCAAAGATAAAAGGATTTGTTGGCGTACAGTTGGACGCCGCGCTGCGCAGCTGACGCCATAAGTGACTTCTATCGCAGTCTTGGTCATGACACATTAATGATAACTGAGGATGTGTAGGCAGGATACCAATGTTTGTTGGTAGTTTTAGCGGAGACTCTGACAATGACTAAAAATTACGCAAAAATTAACTAGGGAAATTAAGAACTCCAGGAAGTGTGGAAACAACCGGTGACCTTGTTAGCAACTCAGTGCAGCAGTAATCTTGATTATATGATTTTTTAGTACATGGTATTTATGCACCTCAACGCACTTCGCTACGGACGTACACCATCAAGAATTTTTTTTTTTTTTGAGAGATAAGTGATTTCATGAACGTTTTGGTGAGAAAAGTTAAAATGAAAATCACGTTACCATCACAACGTTACTCACAGAATTCATGCTTGTTATAGTTTATCCAACGATATTTTCAAGAATTTTCCATGTAGAACGTGTGGATGTTCTGGAATTTTAGATCGCAGTTAATGTAATTTCAGCACTTGAGTGGGATGAAGTTGAGATTTTCTCCCAGGTTTGGCGTTGCTCTGAACAAAAAAAAATTTCGAGTAGCTAGTTGCACACTTTAATTACTGATTTCTTATATTTTTTTGTCAGATTTGAGATATCCATGTGAGTTTCTTTGCTGTGTATCTCCACTTTTTGATCGGCATTTACATTTGAAATGCTTGTGAGCTTTGAATTGTGTGGAAGAATAACTATTGTACTTTCAGAGTCTGATTCCATTTAACTGTCTGCACACTTGTTCGTCAGAACATGTTCCAAACATGTAACTATAGTACTTGAATTAAACCTGCACGCAAGATAATAAAGATAACTTTTCTTTTCCCTAACAAATGATTTCGTCAGTCAAAAAACTTGTGTAGTGTCTAAAGAAAAACGAAAAACTTCTCTATGAGATGCCCAAGAAAATCACGGATGGACTTAGCTCATCCGGAATCCTGTTAATCAATATCGCAGTAGAATTTCAAGTAACAAGAGAAGTACATCTAATTGTTTGAGTGTTCATGTGTTTTAGGTTCATTCTGAACACTGTGACGCGCATACGTCGTCTTCGCCAATAGGATGAATGCTGGTCAGTCTTTCCTTTATCTTTGGATAAATATTTTCATCTCCCTTATCATTCTCTTATCTATAATAGAATAAACATGGTGAAACTTCCAAACTAATTTCCTACTGCATTTTAAATCAGCAATATTTGCTGCATTTAAAAAGAACATGAAGTTGTCACGATTTTCGTGTAATGATATTTAATTCTTTTCAATCAGTATCCTTTAAGCAATATTCTGAAATAGCAAAACATTTTTCACATGTGGCCAACTCAAATGGTTTGCATGCTTTTAATTAAAAATTCTATGCTTTTCTTAGTTCTTTCACGATGTTCTTTTTGGCATTTTTATTTGTGACCCAACGAGTAATCCAGGTCATGAAGATTAATAGTGAGCTGAAATTTTTGCAGGCTCAATGACATGTGTTTCTTATTTATATTTATGAATGAACAGAAGACTCCTCAGGGGGCATAAAATAGGTTTATGTTGGCAAGGTTTGTCTATCCTATGCTATGGGGACTGGCTTACCGCAGAAGATATTGTCAGGTTACCTCAGCAATAGATAAGGTCTTCAAGACTCCCACCTTCCGAGCTCACTTTGCTATTTTCTGTTTCCATTCCTTCTTTGCTGTCTCTTCTTTATCATTCCTTCTTTTCATCCCTAAAGTGCTTTTCTATACTCTGGGTATCTTGTGTGGAAACACTTGTGCATAAATTTCCGTTGCTTTCAGTCCATACTAAATGGTCCCTTCTCTTCGTTCTCTTGAAATCACTTTTGTTGGAGGTAGGGAGTCTTAAGCCACCTAGTGTATTAATAATGATGTTACTTGCAGGATGTCTCGATTCCTCAGTCTTGAGCTTTGTTTTTAATAGCAAGTTAAGACCTCTCTGTGGTCACGGTCACTTAGTCTCGTTCATAATTCCATTTGAAAAAAATAGATTATTCCAAAAGTAATTTGTTCGATAGCTCTTAAATAGGTTCTTGAAACCCTAAATTAATCGATTACAACACAGGACGTACGATTGCTGAAGCTGGCGCAAATTTGATTGGCTTTATTAACCCATGCATACTCGTAAAAGTGATTGAAAGTGGTTTTTGCATCATTTGAATTCCAAATAAATTGGTGTCGAGTCTTTGGGAGAAATTTGGAATGATAAAAATCATCGTCAAAAAAAAGCAGGCTACTGTCATATCGGTGAAGAAAAAGCTCAACAATACAAATATTACACTTCTTCTGTAACTCGAGCAGATTGGAAAAAAAAACGAAAGTAAAAATGCTACTGCTTGTTGATAACTGTGTGATGATCATGGCTGAATAATCGGAGAGTGACGCTCAATTTCATACGAATGATAAAATAACATTCAAACGTGTAGAAGCTACCATCTCTATAAAGGTGTAAGAAACTCTTTTTATGCACAATACATGAATTGAGTTGGATTACTTGTTTGTGATCCATTTTCAAAGCCCAATGGCTCTGACCGAAGTGTTGCACAAAACGTGCTATTAAATCGTCTCATCGCTAAAGAAGAGTACATTAGATTTCATCCACACATCCAATAAGATATTTTACTGGAAACTAACTAATTTATCGCTTGAAAATTTTCTTCGTCATTTTTTAATAAATCTCAGGGATCAATTTTTTGAATGCCAGAAACGAATCTTCTAAACTCACTGCCAGTGAGAAACATGGCGTGACACATTGGTCCATTCCGAAACTTACAGATACGATGCGAATCAAATGGCTGTGCTGCGGTGGAGTAGCTCGCTTCCCTAAAGCAATGTTTCTGAACATGCAATTTCGGTACAATCCCGTCCCTTTTTCCTTATCTATTGAAGAATGTGTGTTGGTCGGAGCTTCTCACCTCTAAAAACTCCTGAAGTAAATGGGTAAACGCTTTCGTTGCAGTGCACTGCTAACACTTGCATGCATAAGCTTGCAAAGCCAAAACTTCTTAGGAATTTGGAGGCATACTATCAAAAGTATGAACATGATAAACAGTGCTTTTCTAACTTTCTGTAGAACAATACAAAGAAAATAATAAAAACAATTGTTTTTTATTCAATGTTGAAATAAAAAACAATAACTGTTATCATATGATGTTCTAAGACTGATGAATGCGATAATAGCCTCTCGACTCATACTTTTGATTCATTTTTACTTACATCCCAGAAAGAAAATCCAGCTCCGATTCCAACAAAAATAAAGCGAATTGAATGGAATGAAAATTCACTGAAAGCGAATCATCAAGTGATTGATGCCAGCAAGATAATAATTTCGCGATTATAGATTTCTCGTTGTGGAAGAACTAAGAAAAGCACTGAATTTTTAATTAAAAGTATGCAAACCATTTGAGTTGGCCACTTCATAACTTACCGAATTTAGGCACATGTTATTGTGCGAGTCGTGCAGAATTCTGGTTAAGTCTGAACTTTTTTGCCCTCAGGAAGATGTGCAAAATTAGAAACTTGTTTCAACGCTTAGAATTGTGAAATACACTTCGTAGTTCCAGCCTGACATTTTACAATAAAAGTACGACAATTGATTATTTCTGTAGTCTGAATGAAAGAAGACAGGAAACCACAAATTTTATTTTTTAATAAAATTGAATGGGAATAACTAAAAAACACTTATTTAGTTCTATCTTGACCAATAATTAAAGACAAGAGCATTGCTCTTTTATTTGGCTGCTAGTCGTTCAATGCATTCATACAATGTCTTTTTGAGATCTCCTGGAGTTACGCCACCTTAAAGTTTCGACTAAATGAGAGGCACCCTGAGTGTAACAACTTGAGGACTATGTAGATATCCCAAAGGTTTTTCCAGCCTAAAAAAACAGAAATTGGAAAAAAATTGATGAAATACTTTACCGCCCATGAAAATACATGGAACACAAGAACACAGTTCATTAAAGTACCATCGCTACAAAAGTTATCTAGAAAATAATAAGAAACAAAAGTATTCTTCCGATGGATACACTTAGCCTAATCTAACAAGCAACACAGAATAATTTTAATGCACTTTGTAGAAAAATCATCGTATCATACGAACTTGTATAACCTTATAAGTTACACATGCAGAAGAGGCACCTCATTTTATGATATGTGAAGAATATGCACAAACTGATCATTTTGGAAGCTTACTTTCAAGTGATTCTTTTTATTAGGAATGATATAAAATTCTTATCCCTGTTAAGCTACAGCCGATGACAACACGGCTGTGCATTTCTACAATAAATTGTAGGTCCCGTTCGCTGAATTTATTTCTAAACGAAAAAATCCCGTTTTGTTGAACTATAGTGTCCTAATCAAAATGATCGTATAAACAATATGGAAAATAGAGATATTAATATTACCGAAATGAATGGTTTAGTCTTGAATATATTCACTATCTATCAGATAGAAAAAAATTAAGTTCAATTCCTTTGACAAGAGCTGAAGTAAAACTTATTCAAATCTATTCTTGAGAGTAGTAATTTGAATAGTTATATTCTTCAAAGTAGTAGTAGTAGTTCCTGATCCCTATTTACCATTTTCTTATACGAAAATGATTCTCAATAAAGACACCTCGTAATTATACTGCGTGTGATTAGAGTCGAATTCTGAACTTGAACTTGATTGAACGGTATATTCCATTTTGAAATTTAATTGTGGTACATTAAAATGCATTGCGACAGCACAATGATTTATCGTACATTCATGATAGTTTTGATTGAACGACTGGAAAACCGTGCGGAGTGTGCAAATTATTGCTTTGTATACGAGCATCATTAAATCTCCAATAGGATGGATAAAACCTTCTAAAAATTAAAACTAACGGAAGAAATGGTAAAAAATATCAAGCATCAAATTAAAAATTACCGCTTTAAATAGTGTATTGAAACAGTACTCAACTTTTTCTCCCAATCTTTAAGGATTAAAAAGAAATTTTAAAACTTCAATACTCCAGTAATTCAGGAAGTCACATTTAAATCTGAAACTAAACAATTAACGCTAATGTTTCACCGAGACTCTCAAAACAACAATGCTGTTTCTGCTGCATCATTTTACGAAGCACAGAGAACATTTTTAACACTTGCCTCCTTCACACAGATTGGTGGGAAATTTGAAGCATGACAGAGAACACATTTGAATAAAAACTTTCTAAAGCATCCGTCATGATTTTGGTACATTTGTCAATAAAGTATTAAAATTTTCAGTTTAGAATATCTTCAAGAATCCTTTCAGGATATCTGCGGTAAAAATTCAACACCGTAAAACATGATCGCGAAAGGACGAGTCTCAAGCAACGTTTCGATAACTTTATTTGCGAACTATTTTATTCCTGCCAATGACTTGGTGTGTTTCGACTTAGGCATGTACATGGATCCCCGAATTTTTCACGCCTGACCAGCCCTCCATTCACTAATTTTACATTTAACACCGCATCCGCGCTTTTGCATGGTAGCTCAGTGAGCTTTCCACGATTTGAAGTCGACATCCTTTATGTGTTTGAGGCGTGTGAAAATAATACTCCTAGAAGAGGAAAAGTTTTAGGCGTCATAATTTTCAAATGATGTTCATTGCCTTAGCCGTGGTCGATATCGACTCCTGGGGGTCGAGGACAGAACTCAAGGGGTCGATAAATTTATGGTGGTCCCTTTGAATAAAGGTTTAATGTTTTTTCACTTATTTGTATGTGTGTGTGCATGGAGGATCGATGTAAATACAAATAACTTATGAAGGGGTCGACGGGTAAAAAAGTTTGCCGACATCTGCGCTTAGCGGATGAGGTGACAACTTCGCAAACTTTGTCAACTGGTCATTTGTAAACTTTGAACGCACTGTCACCTGCACTGCTTGACAGAGAGCACTTTTTGAAAATGTGGTCTCAGATCGGCAGTGATGAAGAGCGAGTTCGGAGTTTGAATCCTGAAACGAATCACACGGTGAAGCAAATAACAAACCGTAAATTTGTATCATACAATTATGATACTCGTACGTTTCATTTGAATGTGCAGACCGCAAAAAAACTCTTTACGTCACGTCATTCCTGTTATGACTACACGTAAATCTTTCAGTGAAAAATTTGAGAAGCTCGGAAGACCGAAAATTTGACACCTGCTTCTAAAATAGTGAAGGATCTTCAAGAGCACGGTGGTAATTCAACGCTACATTGAGTCTATAAATTTCGTAAAAGTTCATTCCGAAACACTTGAAGAGCCATCATCGACGTTTTGCACCAGTTCTATTTTTGATGCATAGCGATTCCAATCAACAAATCGCGATACACAGAGGCGGTCCCAAACGATTAGAATTTTCTTCTACCGTAAATTTTCATTAAATAACTGTATGTACCGGATAGTTTCTATCGTTAGTACTCGTAGTCCTGCAGAGCAGTGTGCGAATCCAGCTACTTCCTTCGCTTGCTACACCAGCAAACATGCTTGTACATACATCTAGATGTTTAAAACGGAATTGCTCCAGTACCAATTCTGAAATTTATAAATTAAACTGTGCTGTACTTCAATGAGATGAAAAGAAGTATCGCGTACTCCAATTTCCAAATATGAATTAATATTGTTGATAGCTCTCGTGCCTCTGACGTTAAAAAAATGCCATTTAGAAGTGATAGATGCATATTTACAAGTTTTGAAAAATAAAAAGTAAATGAGCACACGACATAGACGCAGATTGACTATTTTGCCCAGTTTCAAATCTCATCATAACCTGTAGTGCTACACGCCGATCAAAATTAAATGTACTATACAGTTGCGTGACATGAAGCTCGAACTTTTAATGAGCAAGATCAAAGTTGGAAGACGAATCGAGCACCGTTAAACGGTGTTACAAGTTTGAAAAATTTTACACTGAAATCAAGAGTCCCAGACTCTCAGACTGAAAATCAAATGGACGTAAATTGAGCAAAGTTTCTACTTGTAACTACTGTCTTGAGGTCGCTAGTGAAAAAAACTGCGTGGCGGTTTTGTTCTGCTGTCGATTAGACACGTAAATGAAGTGGTGGTCAATTGTGCCGCCCTTCGTGTATTCGTGTACCGAGCCACATAAAAGCGCTTGTCGTGTATGAGTAATCGCACTTTGATCGAGCTCTTCCCGCCGATAGCACCGACCCAGCCCTGTTCCGACCTACAGTAAACTCCG
>JACJUY010000073.1:303918-351633 GCA_014220935.1 Platorchestia sp. MABIK
TTGTTTTTGGAAATGTTCAAACCTAAAAAAATTTCGGTTATATTTTTTTTCTCGGCCTATAGTTTTCGTATGAGGGGGAGGTATGTGCCGCCCTTCGTGTATTCGTGTACCGAGCCACATAAAAGCGCTTGTCATGTATGAGTAATCGCACTTTGATCGAGCTCTTCCCGCCGATAGCACCGACCCAGCCCTGTTCCGACCTACAGTAAACTCCGCCAAATCGTCTCCGACTTTGATTCTCCGAAGGTAGTAGCCACGACGGTACACAATGTAATAATATTAGCTTCAGAATTTTGTGACTTTGTATTTTGGTGCAGTTGGTCGAGGAGTCCTATGCTCTGAAAAATTCATCAACCCCCTGCAATCAATTGATCCTGCAGCAGCATCCATTGCAATTGGCTGGGCAGCCTATCTCAGGTACAAGTAAGTAAGGGTAGACATAAGGCAGTCAATCAATAGCAATGGTAGTTGAAATTTTCAAATAATTTCTTGATATTTATCTTTTTACGCGAAGTAAAGATTTCAAAAATTGAGATAATTGTAAACCATTCTGTTGGTTTTTAAAATTTTATTATTCTTTAAATTTGAAAGATATTTTGACCTATGCTGAACAATTAGCATTTTCAACTTCTAAGTACATAAAACTCAACGAGAATTTTTAAGAGTTGGGGAAATAAAGTGAGGTCACATTTTAGCAGTAGTTACTTTATTAAATTTAACTCCTTATACAAGGGAAAAAGACAATTTAGATCACTCATCACAATTCGCAGAGACAGGTGTTGCTATTTGCGTTAGCTGTGAAAGTATCCAAAAGTCAAACTAGTTAAATCGGAAAACTTCCAACGCAAAAGCTAAATAACATTTAACGCATCAAATGTGTGCACTGCATCAGATATTATCATAAAGTAGAGAGTAGAAACAAACAAGTGTGCAAGAGTATGCTCATATTTTTTCCGCGTGTGAAAATACCTTCTTCCGCATTAATACATTCCCTGCTATCATCAAAAAAAGAGACTTATTTAAAACCATGACAAAACCGATCTCCAGATTTTAAACAAAAACGTTTTTAAGAAATGCAGCCTTTACGAGCTGCAGACCAGGTGAAGACGCCATTCCAAACAGTTCCTCCGGTCATGGCCTGCGTACACTTTCCGGTGGTCATTTTCTTAGATTCGCTGACGCTGTCACCGGATACTAAATTTTGCAAGTTCTTCGGTTGAATGTAATATCTGATGAAGAAAAAACGTAGATAAGACAACGATAAAGCATGCCACATCAACGCATTTCTTCCAGAATGACAGATGAAAAGTAGATGCGCAAAGAGTCAAAATTCAATCCCTTTTTCTAATTTCCAATGTCTTATTCCAAATTTGGTTGTTCGGTCCACAAATTTGTTTGCGTTAATCATCAGTCTTTGTCGTAAAAACGCTGAGAGACTTTGAATCATTTTGAAAATAGCACCACAAAGGGAAATAGTTCATTCTTGTGGCGTATAAAACTAACAGGTTTAAAAAAGAGAAACAACATGAAAAGTCTTCCTAGAAAGCAAAACCAATCGGGATTTTGTGAACCTATTCTTGTTACTACTTTATACAACTCTTTCAAAATAATATCGTACAAAAATATACACTATGCAATTAATTTTCGTAAAAATAATTTCGTTAAACATGTAGCAACTAATTAGCATTGATTTTAACAGAAATAAAAGCTTGATGGGAAACATAATCCCCTCCGCTAGTTAGGAAATTACTTGTGCTTGTCCTTACATCAAAGGAAATGGTATTTGCTGATATTCACTTCCTTTATTCAAATTGAACAATGAAATTTGTGATAGTCTGCTCATCTCACCAGATATCTATAACACACACTGCATGGCCACATGTAGGTTAAATCATCAGGTTAATGTTCACAAGTAAACGTTATTTTCATATTAACTTTAAATTGTCCTTACCTGGGAGAAGCAATGAATGTGTTAGGCGCCTCATACCACACCGTATTTCAATTTTTAAAAAGCGCCACGCATTTCACATTTGAGTATTCAAATACATCCATTTGAATTAATTTGACTAAGATTTACTAATGTTATTTTTACTCATTTTCAAACTAAAATGCAGGATTACCCATCTTACTTAAGTTTTATTTTAAGTAAAGTAAATACAACAGTTACCATGCTGAGTTTCACTTAAATAGATTTTTTCCGTTATATACAATACAAAATTTTTTCATCTCATTTGGTTCCTCAAATATGTTTTGCATAATATTCATAACGAAAATTGTACATTTTAATCAACTTTTGAATATGAGTTCTATATTCTCGTGATTCTACGCATGACGACAGGCTTCACTGCTGATCATCAACTTGAAAACATTTATAAACTGCTGCCTTTGGAACCTTTTCATTTTAATTACCATGAGCTAGAGTATAAAATTTTTAAAAATTCCTGAAGAAATGTGCCTTCACTCAATGAAAGTTCAAACATTCATAAAAAAAACAATGTCAAATTTGTAACAAGTCAAAATTAATAACAATCTCACCTCACTAATGAAGAAGTCCGGCTCGTAGTAATCGTAGATCCTCACTGTGCCTGGTTTGACATCTTCGACTTCTGTCTCTTGGTAGGCCGTAAACTCAATACAAGTTTCCGTATCAGTAAACTGATCAATGTACAGCTGCACTTTACCGCCTTCAACTTCGTACCGCTTAATGGAGCCTGTGACATCTTGAACAATACGTTCTAAGTCCTCAATTTGTGGGACGTAGCCCGAAACCAAGTTAGTTTCAATGATGCCCATGTTAGACTCTCTGTCGTTGAGGAGGTACGTGGCACAGATCTCGATAGTGTGAGCTGGACACCTGGTGTTTCTGTAGTCGATGTAGGTGGAGACGCTCAGCGCGAACACTTCGCTCAGGTCGGGGTCTGGGACGTTGTAGCGCACCACAGCCTTCACAATTAAGGAAAAATAAAACCCATGAAGTCTTTAAAGAGTAAACCATGCAAAGCCAAGCAGTGACAATGTTGACAAGAAGAAAGTTTTTCAAGTAGACACCCTTGAACCACTTGTAATCTCCACGAGTCGAAGCAAGGATCGAAACCCAAAGCGGTCAGCATACGCCTAAGTTAGTCAGAAAACGAATGTAAGTGAAAAGTCATGACAAATACAATGAACAAATATGAGCTTGCATGCATATGCAAATGTACCACCGTTTACTTTTCAGCTGGACAGCACACCTGGAGGAAAGCAGAACACATTTGTGAAATTAAATTTGTTTTCTTACATTGCAAGATAATGAAACATGACCTGATTCAAAGTCTGATGCTAATCAGAAGGATCTGTTTACATGAATTATTCTGGAGTCTTTAGCATGCCTTACTTCCCACCACAACAGAAACTCTGAAGCGCTTCTTTAGAAAAATATATCGAGGAAAATTCCTCAAGGAAAGCGACTAAAACTATTTTGAGACAAACCATGTTTTGTGATCTAGTTTATGAAAGAAGTAATGCATAAAACAATTTCATAACATACTGTAGATAAAAGTGGAAAATAAATTTAAAGGTACATTAATTTTTCTTTGAAATATTTAATTTTAAATGTTCTACTCCCTTTTTTGTTAGTCCAATAACTTTATCTTAAATCTTTAATCATGACACACCGGAGAAACTTTCAAGCGTCAACCATGACATAAAAATTCAATTAATATTTTTGGTTTGAAGAAAATATCAGTATTTAACATGTCCCTTTTTTCGCCTTGCATTTCATTTAGACATAATTTTAGTTCTGTATACAGCACATAAATTTTCATCATCTTGCACAAAAACCCAGTAGATTTATGCAAAAAAAATTCATTAGATATTATTTAGAATCTTTATTATTCGTCCAAGTTTGAGGACAACTTAAACGAGTAGAGTAAAATTTCTAACACAAAACGTACCTGCACCAAGGCACAACCCGAACCCACTAAGTCCACAGTGATGTTATTGGGGAGGACGTCCACATCAGCGCGCTGCGACACCAGTTTGTTGCTACTCGTAACCTGATCAAATAATATAGGCCGTGAAAAAGGGAAATAATGAAGTAAATCGCTGAATTTACAGAATTCGTTATAATTAGTATGGGGGTTCTGAGTGAAATGATATGGCGGGATGTAAAGGAGGAAAAGTATCTACGGGTCAAACAAAAGATCTCAGGTGGTAAACAACTCATTAAAAAATAGCCACTCATCACTGCCGTAAAATCAATTGAAATGAGCACTGCATCAATTGAAATTGAAAATACATGATGCCATTGAAAATTGGAAAGCTCGTTCGCACAAACATTCCAGCACGACGTACGATGACTATGCCGGAATATGCAGTCGTGCAGGTGTTTAAATGTTACATAGAGTAATATTCACGAAAAACTTCACGTAATATAATTTGATTGATGCATTTAAAGCGACTTCGAAGACGAAGGAGAGAGACTTCAGTTGTCCTTGCCATGGCACAAAATCTAATCAACAATAATCACAGACACTAAAATTATACCGACTACAGCTGAAATCACACAAATAAAATTAGAGAAAATATCTTAGAACGTTAACATTCGTCTATAAATGTACACAGCGTGCACAACTGACCGAAGAAAACAACTGTTGACCTACGAGAACAACAGTTGACCTACGAGAACAACAGTTGACCTACGAGAACAACAGTTGACCTACGAGAACAACAGTTGATTTACGAGAAGTACGACGAAGCTACTTTTGGTTTATAGAAAGGAATTAATATCCGCAAATATAATTATTGAAGGGGTTAAAAATAGAAGAAATGCCATAGAAGGATAAACGAATTTAATTGCAAAGACAAAGAAGTAATCAAGCTGAATGGTCCAGTGCAACAGACTTGACTAGAAGGTTTCTCGGAGCCGTGGATAGAAGTTGACTTCGGGTAAACGAAATAACTATAAACTATATTAATCTTATATCTTGACCAAGCGTTTATGTTCGTTTTCGTGCTCGGAAGATGGGTGTTGGCTCGATCTGAGTTGCATGCGTGTAATATTTTCATAATGTTGTGAGGAAAAGTGTCTTGAGGTAAATTATCCAAAGGTAACTGTCCAGAGAAGCCAGGAAAACACTACCCTACATAATTAATCGTGCGCTAAAAAAGAAATAAGAAGATAAAGAAACACTTATTGCATTAATCATAACAAAAAATGATGTAGTATGTCTGAATTGTGAAGTGTTAGGCTCGAGAGCGATAGCGTTACCGCCTGTTAGTACCCAGGTAGCAGAATTTATTGACCTGATATTGAGCCAATATACAGTCTCAATATTGACTGGATATTCAAAATGAACATTGGGGAAATACCTTATTTTGGAAAATTCTGTTGATATTGGAAAAATATATTGGCCCAATAACAATATTATCATCAACCCAATATCAACTAATTATTGTGTCAATATTGATTAGATAATGAGGTGTTGCCTACAATATCATTGGATTGATACTCAATTCTTGATATAAGTTTGATATTGGGAAAACTAAATTGTCCCGATAATGATATATTCACTTCTCCAATATCAGCTAATGATTGTCGGTATAGACTTGATACCGAGGTTGTTAGACCATATGCAGCTGATTCCGCCATTATGTTCCATTAGCTGCGTGAAGCGGCGGCCTTGCTTATACTACCCCTCCACTTGGTATTGGTGATACGCAGAGCAGAAAGTTAACGATTATGTCGTAAGAATTCACATTGGGTGTATGTCAAAGTTACTGAGCATACATAAGTAGGCTAGAATTGAGGTTTGAGGGGTAACTAAGGTAAGGCACTTCAAAATGTTCCTTAGACAAATACAAGGCGGTCGGGCAACTTGTACATGCAGTTTGATCCCATCAAGTATGCGTAATTGTTCAATATATAGACATTTATTGCTATAGTAACATATGAAAAACGATTTTAGCATGTTTTTTTGAAAAAACTAGACCTTCGAAACTCATTGGACTGAAAAAACAAGAACTGTGAGCCTGTGATTACACTAATTCCGAATTTACATATTATTGTAACGTATTCACATTTCTTGATATCTGTCAATTATATTTGCACTCATTAATGACTGAAATAACTATTCATTAACTGAATTGGTACATTTTATACAAATTACTCCGTATTATTGGCTTACGATATCACCCCAATGTTTGAGTGAAAATAATTTATAAGCTAACAAATTTTATTGAATTACGAGATTTTTAATTATTATGAGATAGTTTCCACTTATTTGAATATCATACATATACATATACACTGTAAGTTTAATATAAGAAATAAAACTATTTACTACATTGTCCCAATAACAAGTTGATATCATAAATAAGTATATCTTTTTTCGATATTGTCTTGTTATTAGCCTATTATTGTAATCCAAGATTACAATATCGGGTCAATAAATAATTATTAACCCAATATTAGCCTAATAATTTCTTGCTACCTGGGTACGGCAGGGAGGAATCTGCCCACTTCGCAGGGGAGAGTTGGCATGACCGAAGTTGATTGAGCGAGCTCGCTCGCAAAATTAAATGCGCAACGAAAGAAATTCCGAGTGAGGGAGAAGGGGCTCAAGAATGAAGCTTGGCTGGGAGGTAGTTTTCTGATAGGTATTTCAAATCAAGGAATTAGTTGATTTAGTTACATTCCGGTAACCACTGATTTCCCCAATAATATGGGAAAGAGAAATATATGAATTCTTATTCTGATTTCCCAAACAAATGCATTACATGTTAAGAAAGCACAGTTTCAAACAATTCAAACGAACCAGATCTGGATAGGTACCGTCTTCAAAACATTACCGTAAACCCTACAAGAGATGAAAACACACCTGGAACTCTAATGTCAGACTCTCTCCAGTGACGGTGAGGCTCAATACCTTTAAGGGCTGTTGGGAGAAAGAACTCGCGAATAACGCAAGAGCTTCGAGAGCGAGTACGGTGTCCTGTAAAACGACAAACGGAAATCTGTTAAAAATCGCTATGAACCTTGATGCACGAAAAACTATCCTAGGCAAAATTCAAGGACAAAGTATTCACAAGGTCGTCATAATCCACATCTTCTTAACACTAAAGAATCAAATCCGGGGAAGTTTTCCCCAAATTTTGGCATAATGCTAAGTAAGCATTATTCAAAATGATAAAAGGCTTAGTGTTCTAGGGTTAATAGCTAGTATGTAGACTAAAAATAATAAAGATAGCGCCGCTAGAGTGTCATATGTTGGGAACACGTAGTGAAATAAACTTTTAGTCGAAAACTTCGCACACTGTAGTACGAAAATTTTGGAAGTAGATCATGTTCACTTCAGTTGAAAACTATTAACTCCCTTACTTGAGTGGAAACAAAGCCTCCTTGACCATTACTCCGAGACGACATCCACTTGACAATTAACAAACTTCTCCCCCGGGGATCAGGCACATCAGAGGTGAGCATCGCGAGCAGAACGTAGCTTGCAGTCTCCACAGAGAGAGCGTCGCTGTACAGTCCTGCCATAGAGTTAATGGTTAAAACACTCGACGACAATGGTAAGTGGACTCTACGACCCTATAAAACTGTAGCAAAAACTCAATAGCTATCATTTCAAGGGGGGCTTTATTTCAGAATAAACTGATGTCTTATCGTTAATAGTCCTATAATGTAGCAAAATTACTTAGAAGCGAGGTTAAAAAATAAACCAGTTAAATTTTCTTAAAAATTGACCAATTGTGTTTTTACTATAATACGGAAAACCTATTGGCGCTGGTTTAAAAGCTGATCCGGGCATTGAAACTGATGAAAAATTGTTTGCAAGGTGAGTGGCATGTTTATTTTCATGCATTTTGATTATTTTTTATTTATTTCAAAAAATGTTTTCTGTACGAGATTCAAAATCATGAGTATTTCGGAAGAAACTAGGAAAACCATCATTCTTCTCCATCAGAGGAGGCTATCAAAAAAAGAAAATCGTTGCAAAGCAACAACTCAACGAGACAAAATCCGCAGTGGCGAAAACAGCCCCTGGCAGGAAAAAATTGTCGTCGGCTCGTCAAGAGAGGGCTTTAGTGCGTTACTGTTACGGGAAAGGATTGCCAGCAGTTAGAGCTTGCGCTAGAATCGGAGAGGGATGGCGTCCATGCCTCAGCGCAAACTGTTCGACGTCGGTTCTTCGACAACGGACTTGCTGCAAGGAGAGCTGCGAAGGAACATCTTTTGAGGGCTAAGAACATAAAAGAGCGGCTCAATTTTTGCAGGCAGGATGTACCAGCATTGGACTGCTGAACAATGGGGTAAGTAATTTTCTCCGATGAATCTCCGTTCCCCCTTTTTTGCCACCGTCGGGAAAAGCCTAGTCCAACGAAGAAAAAGCGAGAGATTTAACAAGGAGTGTGTCGTTCCAATGGTCAGGCACCCTGCCCCTCTACACGTCTGGGGCTGCTTTTGAGGTAAAGGAACTGGAGCACTGAGGATTTTACCCATAAACGCAACAATGAATTCGACCAGGTACCTGAAAATCTTAAAAGATCATCTCCTTCCATCGATAGCTGGTCAATTTCCCGAAAAAGAGGCGGCTTACCAACGTGATGGTGTTCCCTGTCATAATGCAAGAGTAATTTAAAAGTTCCTTGATGTCAATGGAGTGGAGATTTTGGGTCCTTGTCCTGGAAATTCGGCTGATCTGAATCCGATCGAAAATTTATAGTCGATCATCAAAAGTCGAGTGAACAAGAAAAAGCCAACTAATGTAGCGCAACTTGGAGCCTAAATTGAAGAAGAGTGGAGGTCCTTTGATCATAATATCATTGAAAAATTTGTAAATAGTGTGCCAAAGGGCATCAAAACAGTTTTGAAGAAGCGTGGTCAACATACAAATATTGAGAATAATTACTTTGCTCTAGTATTTATACGATGCACCTAAATATTCTGAAATATTTTATAAAAGAAAAAGATAATAAAGATTCATGTAAATCTGCTATTAAAAACAATTATGATAATGATTCGGACATAGTAAATACCATGTCTTCTGGTTTGCAGGTGGAGGGTCGCACCGTGATGTATCTCATATTCTTGTCTTTGCTTCTACTACCGTTGTTGACAGAAGCGTAATCCCTAAAAAATCGTGTTTCCCAAGGTCAAATACGAGAACTGATGTCGGAATAAAAAATGAGCAAATTGATCATCCAACGTGGCATTAAAAAGTTAAATATTGTGCATAGGATGAAAACGTAGTGTTCCTCCTGTTTTTCTAAATGTGTTTATCGTTCGTGTTAACACATGCTGTAATTGATGTGTTTAAAGTGTGCTGTCTTTGAATTTCATTCATTAATAGTTAATAGTTAACATCTGTATATAGTCGGGGAAGTAATTTTGCTAATGTTAGGATATCAGATGTGTCATAATTGTTAAATACGAATTTGTAATTACTAGTTCTCTGTATAGCGATTGCGTAATATAGCAGAATATAATTCGTGTGAGCATTATTTTCGTAAAATGTTCAATCGTGTTGTGTCCCGAGCATATATAGCGAACAGGTCCTTCCTCAAGAACACAGACATGGCCAAGGAAAAATGGTGTAGGAGATCTAAGTTCATCGGTCATCGAACGTGATATGTCGATCGTGATTTTTGTTGTTGTATTGTTTTGTCAATGCTGTGCAAATTGCATTACACCATGTAACAATTTTTTACGAAATTTTTTCCCATTGTAATTTTCATACTGTATATTAATCAATTTTCTCTGCTAATTCCAAAAATGTAATAACTTTCCCTCTATCATCGTCCATTACCGAAATATAGCACATTTTAATGTTATCATGTTATATGGAATTGTTATGTGTGTAATGATTTACGATTCAGATACCCTACGTCGTGTTTAAATAAACGTTACGAAGAAGGGAGCGTTTGGCCAACGATCACCTTCGCAAAAGATCCGCCATCAAAAATATATTATCGTCAATACGAACAGCCTGTGCCAAGTTCTACTAACATCGCCCAGAACATCTCAACCAACGGTCTCTTCAGTCAACCTCGAGAAAGCGTCGCTTGAAAGCTACCCACATTGACACCCCTACTCTGGAGAACTCCACGTCCCCCCATCGTCTCGAAGGAGTTGTAGTGCTAGACACCTCAAATCTATCTCTCATATAATTCGACTCTGTTAGTAGACACTTAATGTTTGTTCACCGTATAAATACTTGTTAATTAATAGGCGAACGTAATTATATCTAATTATCTGACGACACTTGCTATTTCCGGTAAATTATTAACGTAAAACATTGTAAGCAGAAAACGTGTTTGTTCGCGGTCATGACGGCGTCGCCTCAGGCTGCGGGTCTGCGGGGCAGCGAGAGGGTTTGGCATTAGCGCCACCGAGACTCTGAGCGAAGGAAGTGTAGGTGTTTCGCTCTGCCCTATGGGCAAAGCGATGGCTCTGGCAGTCAGATAAGTATCACTCCTTCATGTATCCACTGTACCATTCATCTCGTTATCTTACGTGTAGGAAACTGCATCTGCTTACAGTGTACGGAGCATTATTCAGTATCTAGGATGTACGCGTAAATTCACATTATGTATTAGATAATATGTGTTTTGCTAACTGGTTCCGTAACGAGGCTTCACCTCGATATGTGCTAATTATAGATTAATTCCTGTCCATCGATTGTGTTATCTAAATTGAATTAACTATTTGAATCAGAAGTCATCGTTAAATTTCAAGTCATCATTTCTATATTAAATTAAGAATTTGGAAGCCTGTTTATTAATCCTTTACAGTTATAGTACATCAGAAAATTATTGAAAATACGTCATCGGAAATAAATGACTTTTGGATGAGATAAAAGAACTAGACAGCGAGGAACGATCATTAAAATGGTGGCTGAACGATGCAATTTGAGTTTGCTGTAATATAAAATGATACCAAATCATACACACGCACGAAAGAACATTATATGTGTTCCGCTAATAAATGTAGATCTAATTTTTCGTTTCAGATGAATTTCTGAACTCTTTTTTTGTAAAATGTCTACTAGAGGATGTAAAAATCCCCCAAATGCATTTTGCTATGTGTGTGGGTATTTCATTGGAAAAACAAGCTATGCTTAAGATCGTGAAAGGTTCCAAGCTGTGGTTAGCGAACAGACTCTTTTTCGGAATGCCAATTGGTGATCGAGGCAAGCCACGAGCCCCTCATGTGATACGTGGAAGCTGCCGATCTTCTCTAGAAAGATGGCTAAGAGGTACAGGGAGGGCAATGTCTTTTGCCATTCCTAGAGTATGGAGAAAGCCGAAAAACTACACGATGACTGTTACTTTTACATGATTGATGTGACAGAGAACAGAAAAGTGAAAGGAAGATAAGCTCTTCAGTATTCAGACATACCATCATCTAGAGCACCTGTCCCACATGGTGACTTCTTACCAGTACCACAACCACCAGAAATTGTAAGTATTCTCATCACACTCTCCAAAAGTTTTGCTTTTAATAAACCTTGATATAAAGGATGTATGAATATTAATGTTACTCAAGTCTATGTTGAAATTGCTATGTGTAGTTATTTATGTCTTTCCAGATAAATGTTGCAATGGATATTTCATCTGAAGGGTGAACAAGTAGCAGATGTCAAGAAATGGAAGAAGCATTTGTACCAAAAACGTCTTTGGACCCAAATCAGTGTGAGCTAGATGATTTAATCAGGGGCTTAGGTCTTACTAAGTCAGGAGCTGAATTTATTACGTCAAGGCTGAAGGAATGGAATCTACTAGGGGAAGACTGCACGACAGCTGTGTACAGGAACCATGAAGAATTTAAAATTTACCATGACATTAGAGATGATCTGTGTTACTGCAAGAATGTAACTGGTTTGTTTACTGCTTTTGGACTCAAGCATGATCCTTCAGAATGGCGACTGTTCATTGATAGCTCAACACACAGTCTCAAAACAGCATTGCTTCACACTGGAAATAAATATCCATGATTGCCTCTTGCACACTCAGGACAAACGAAAGAAAACTATGATAATCTCAAACAACTTCAAGACAAAATTTATTATGATGGATTCAGATGGAAGGTTTGTGGGGATTTCAAGATGCTCACCTTTTTGCTTAGTTTGCAAGGAGGAAACACAAAGTTATTCATGTTTCTTTTGTTTATGGGACAGCAGAGCTATGATGATCATTACAAGAAAGTTCATTGGCCCCCACAAGCGCAGCTGCAGCCTGGAATGTTAAATGTTCACAGATAACCTCTAGTAGATTCCATCAAATTTACCCTTACTCCACACTAAACTAGGGTTAATTAAACAGTTTGTGGAGACCTTTGATTGTGGAGTAGAAGCTTCTCAAGAAATTCGTCTCATGTTTCCAAAACTATCTGAGGCTAGGATTAAGGGTGGTGTATTTTTTGGACCCCAGGTAAACACAATGTTGAAATCGGAGGAACTGGAAAGAGCAATGACGAAATTGAAAAAAGTATGGTCCGCATTTCGCGATGTAGTTCGTGAATTTCTAGGAAATCACAAGGCACTAATTACAAACACCTGTTAGCGAAGCTTATTGAGACCTTCAGGAAGCTTGGTTGGCGTATGTCCTTGAAGATTCATTTTTTGCATTCTCACCTAGATTTCTTCTCCCAAAATTTGGGTGATGTTAGTGAAGAGCAGAGTGAGAGAATCATCAGAACATTGCAACTATGGAAAGAAGATATCAAGGTCGATAGAGTATTACAATGATGGGAGACTATATATGGTCTCTAATCAGAAAAGATGAGACTATGCACTCAAGGAAATCTCGGTCGTCAGAGCACCTCTAACCATGAGAGAAGAGTCATCAAAGCATTTACAGTGCAGAGCTCTTTTGTTTCTTATGTTCTAATATTGTATCTTCTTTTCACTTTTCAATATATGAATAAACCCTAAGTGTTGTATTATTACCTTTACAATACACAAAAAGACTGATCCAACATACTACAGTAGAAAAATAATACATCAAAAGAATGTTAAAATACGAATATATAAAAAACTACCATTGTTACATCAAAACCAATGCCTGATCATTTTCTCTGTTGAAGAATAAACATTCGAGTCAAAAGGCGTGACTCAAAATAAATTCAAAAATAAGACACTGAAGCAGAAATAAAACTCACCATTAAGGCTATTCATGTCCCAATAAATGCCTTCTGAGGTCTCAATAGCCCTGCTAAGCAAGTCATTGATGATGGCCTCCGTCTGAGTCAGGCCGGCCAGGCTGTAGGCATACGCCTTCAGAGCGAGCAGGTAGACGTCGTCCTCCCCCTCCGCTCCCGGCGCCGTGGCTGCGTCGATGCAGGTCGCAGCGCCGGTGATCACCGAACTGGAGGCGCTCATGCCGGCCTCCAGCAGCGCCGCCATCACGTAGGCTGTTAGTGTGCCGGGAGCTGTACTGTCTGCAACGCCTCCCTGAACAATTTGACATCAATTAGAGTTGGTGGATTAAAAGTTGAACAGAACGAAAAGAGGTATTTTCTGAGTGAATTCTAAATTAGAGTCAAGACTGGTAGGGATTTTTGACACACCATTTCACTTTCGAACAACTTTGTTCCCTAAGATTAGTGAAAATTTGGAAAATCAAGGACCTCCTGGAGCACATGAAATTTGAAAGATTAAGAGAAACATAGACGGTACACAATTTGATAATTACAACCCCAAAGTTTAATTTGAGTTTCAAAGAAAAGACAAATCCCTTAGCGAAGCAGCGGTCATCTGCATTATCGTAATCATCATAATTACAAGAAATACGTACATACTCATCAAAGTTAATGTTCATTCCCACACAATTTACTTATTGAATTAGTACTGCGCGAGTAACTTTTCAAGTGAACAATTTGTACAAGCTAAAAGATTAAAGTGATAGTAGCAACAATGAAACTGGGATTTTAGGAGGTAATTTTTCTTCAGTAAACGAGAAATTAAAAAGGCAGAAATAGCTTCCCTTCTAACATTACATTCAATTCATACAAGCTATGGTTAGACACAGGCTGAGTTCACTACATTTAAAAAAAGATGTGAGAGCTTCACAAGAAGAGCGTTCACTAATCCTCCGAGAGAGCGAACCAGCAGTACAGTTGCTGCGCCAGTTGCTAGCTATACAATGCATCACGTTCTGTTTTATCTATGCTTATCTGGACATATTACCGAAATTCAAATAACCTTTATAACATTCACTAGGGAAAGTCATGTACAGCCCACGGAGACTATCAGCTTGTCAGGTATTTATATTGAAGTGCCTGTCAAGTTGACAAAGGTCACCAAATATACACCTCAAGAACACAAAAATATTCATCCATCTACACTACATTATTAACGCAATTGTACTTTTAAAATGTCCAGTAATTGGTATATATTTTTTTCTAAGAAAATTCTTCTTTCAGAAAATTTTAAGAAAATTCTTTCAAATGAAATAGATGGAGATTAAAAAAAAATCTGGAGTAAAATTCATTATAATTAACACAAACTAGATGTAAACGTAGTTCATATGAAACGTATCAATAGACAGTCAAGTAAATACAAGACGACAACAGAGATGAAATTAATGCCTTACTGGTCTTCATCAGGAACATTTCGAATGAGGAACCTGCGGAGCTTGGTTACATGGAAATAAATAGCATTCCTTGGTGTTTGAACGATTGATAGGCCGAGTTGAAAGGTCTTCTCGGGTAGTGGGATCCTCAGAGTAGCTCTCTCACGGTATGTTGCTTAGAGCCGAAGTAATATTTGTGTAACTAACTCAAGCTATCGATCAGAGCCGTTAAGATTTTTCAAGAATTGAGTAAAAAAAATTTTGGGGATTTAGGTCTTTGTAGCATTATATATTTCGGTAGGAGGTGAATTTTATCCAGAAACAGGAGGCCTCCTATGGGGCTGCATAGGACAGAATACGAGGGAAAAAGCATCGCTTTAACTAAAATAAGAGGAATGATCTTTAGGTAATAGAATCGATAATGAGCTTGAGATAATTTTTAAGAATAGGGGCAGTTTTAGCGCACCCAAGCATCACACAGACGTGGTTCGTAAAAGTGTTGTGTGTGCGCGCAAGAAAATGTCAGTTTCATTCAAAGTAAACGGTGAGATCTTCGTCAATCGGAAGATTTGTTAGAATAAATTATGAGATGTGAAAAAATGCAAACCTATAATTCGAATAGCCTAACCAGCAAAGATACGTCGTAAGTGAAAGCATCAATAAAATTTCAGTAATTTTTGTTGCAATTTGCTTGAAAGCAGCTCAAAAATCAATCATGGAAAAGATGATTCAATCTCATAATAAGAAATGAATGAGCACTATAACCATAAAATACTAGAATGCAAATTGATCAGAATTTGACAACAAAAGAGACAATGCTTTGAAATAAATGGGTTAAACCATTTTTTAACAAATGGTTCTATGAAGAACTTACAATCTTTAATAATCTAATTCGAGTGAAGAAAGTCTGCGCTAAGAATAGATGTGGGTGACTTTGGAAGAAATTGTTTGAATAAATGTTACACCGGTTATGTTTAATTGCTCGAAAGTTTCTGTGTAATGAAGAAATGTATGATTACCGAAATAATTGTGAAAAAAAGGGGAAAATGAAAGATATGCGTTGATTCGCATACGAAAACGACACGGGAATACTGAATAGAATATAATTATTATTTGTAGGCTGATGGTGTTTTGTTGATTGTGCGTAGTCTACACCTCACCTGTGATGGGAGGTGTGTAGTTGTTGGAAAAAGGATCAATTAGAAAAGACATCTTCCTTGAAAAATTCAGCGATTCTGTACTTCGCATCTAGTTTTCATATCGAGAACTGATGCTGGAATGCACTAAACATAACAAGTGACCAAATCAAGGCATTAAAAAGTCGATTTCTAAATGAAAATAAACCAATCATCGTGTACCGTAATATCTAAAAAATTTTTTTGATTTTCAAACGGATTTATGGACTAATACCTGTTGTATAAAAATCTGCATTCCCCTAACTCCATATGTTTTAATAGCTGAAACTAATAATTGTGAAAGACAGCATATTTTCAGGCCAATAATAAGGTCTCAGCACTGTTATTGATTAGCAATGACAACAATTTTGTTACGGATTTTCTGCAAAGCGATAGTACTCGTATATTAGGGTGTAATTCGTGTGGGCATATTTTTGGAGTCACTCAGAGCGTATTATGTCCCAAAAACATGATTTAATGGTCCAGCCTTTGTGAAAACAATTAACCTCAAAAATACGATCATGGTCAACTTAGGAACGAAACTTAGTAAAAGTACGTAATAATTTTAAATTTTTCGAGTTTTTGTAGTGTACTGTTAATGTTAATGTTGTCTCATATTTTACGCTCGTGCAAGTTGCAATATCATTTATATTTTGTGTGGAGGTGTGCATTTCCTCAATCTAAGATTCCCTTGTTAATGCCAAATAGCAAGGGGAGAGCTAATCTCTTGATATTATCAGTGATCCAAAATAATTCGAAAGAGTTAAAGCTGCCACTTAGTCATGAGGAACTATTTTTCTCTGATCCTCCTACCTCGTCAAGCACGCTGTTTTTCCTACTGCTGTTTTTAATTCCGCTTCTTGTGTTTCACACATTTTTCACAGGAATTAGCAAAGAACAAAGACGTTTCAAAAGAAGCCCCAGATACTTTAATTTACTGTGAGTAATAATAGCCGTTAAGATTTACTCTGGTATTTGACCTTACTTTCATTCTCTTGTTGTGCACGGTGCCAACGCTCTCGAAGCACCCACTGCTGAGCTGAAGATCTGCAAGGAAACTAGCACTCGCAGTAAGCTCGTTAGGGTCCACGTCGATGTAGGGGGCGGACTGAGCATAGGACTTCAGAACGAAGGCAGTCAGCCAAGTTGACCCAGATTCATCATCATTTCCAAAGCAACTGTAAGAGCCATCATCCCGTTTGTACGTCAGCTCTCGCTGGTACCCTGAAAACAGAAAAAATTCAAACCTCTTAGAGGAGCATCGTTTGCAATCACGGTGACACCTTATTCGTAAGAAATAACTGCTCTTGAAAATGGTACTCGTGAAAAAGTGAGATTTCAGCACACTGTAACCAGCATTTCATCACTCTTGACACCTACCACTTCTCATGTAAGTGAGGAGGCGTTCAGTAACTTCAGGGTTATCTTGGTCTGTGGCGATAAGGTACTGCAGAACGTAGATGTTGGGAGTAAACGAGACCATGTTTTGCTCGCCACATCCGTACGGCATGCGGATCAGGTGACCTAAATTCTAGAGAGACAGAAATATTTTGAAATCAAATGAAATTATATATTTGGATTTGCACTGTTCGAACAATATACCCAAATTACAAAATATACATACAAAATTATTTTTTCGTAAATGATATTTGACAAGGTGATCGCGTGTTACATCAAAAAGAAAATTTTTGAGAAGCATTTTGACTGACATCCGAAAACAAAAGGGCTCACGCATTCGTAACGGTAAGTAACTTTACCTTGCATTGCATTCTACTAATCGTCAAAGATTTTTGATAAAGAAAAACTTACACGAACAAAAACATAATTTGGCAAAATTATTGATATGACAAAATTTTAATTTATCTTTTTTATAATGAATAGATCGATTGCAGGGGCCATCAGTATATGTGTCACGATCGTATGATTTTTAAGTGATCAAGTGGTGGAGCAGGATTGGGCTTTGATGTCACACAAAGAAACGTTTGATAAAAATTTTGAACATCTATAATATATCTGTAACCATGTTTTAAACCTCAAATTATCTCACATCGAGCGTGGGACCCAGCAAGTCTCCAACCACGGTCACCCAGGCGCGGACAGAGTTGTTGACGATGCCAGAGGGAGCCTCCAAATACCACGCGGTTCCGGAAAGGTCTTGGAAAGTTGAAACAGGGAATACCACAAATCACGGTCAGTAACATTGCATTATGACCAGCAACCATGAAAGAGCAACTAATGTGTAAGAGTACAAATGTTCTACGAATATGGCAGAAGAGCAGTGCGACTTTCCCAATTGACTCCAGGTGCAGATCAGGGCAGAAAGTGTCATCAAGGACGGTCGCAAAAAATCTTTACTGTCGTTGTAAAATTCATTGGCAAATTATTGTGAAAATTGAAAATTCAGATCCTCAAACGCCAGCTCAAGGTGTAGACATAGTGCAAGAAGTGTCGTCAGGGATGGCTGCATAAAATTTTCAAAGACATGACACAGTGCAAGAAGTGTCATCACGGATGGCCGGACAAAATTTTCAAACACATCGCATAATTCATTGAAAAATACTTACAAAAATTAAACATTCACATCTTCATGAAAATTACTTGTAAGCACCTTAGCATTTGAACTTTAATACTGGATCATGGCCACAGCTAAAGCTTAGCTAAGGCTATGTGCGTATAAAACATCTCATTCTTTAATCATTCAGACGTTCAAATTTACTAGACTAATCCCCCTTACACGAATAGTTTGCTCAAGCAGAAGGGTGTCGGTATTAGCACTTACTAGGCCCTCGAACATGCGCTGTAATTGATCTGTTATTTATATCCTGTATTTAGAATGAGCTGTATTGACTTGAACCATGTCCCTGTACGCGCTACAGTGATAGCACTTGCTCAGTCGGCGGCCCATCTTGAGAGATCTGTGAGAGCGGAGGAGGACCCCTAATCATTCAATTGATTGCCCAAACCCGGTAAGTGTAAAATGCTAAGCAGGAGTAAAATTTCACTTAATCAATCAAGAAGTTATCAGTTTACGGTTCTCTGAGTGAGAACCCTCAAAGTAAACAGCTTCCAACATCTATAGATTCTATACGAAATCCTAACTGGTACTGATTTAAATGGGATGGTGAGTTTTACTTACGAGAAAGTAGAATCAATTTTATGAACAATGAACTTCACACTAACAAAAGCCATGAGCAGTAGACCTCCCAGTCAAAGTTTTTCGCCTGGGCATCTATGATTTTATCCGTCCAAGTGTAGTTTTGCACTGGGCATTTAAAATTATAGATTCCCTGTCAAAAAGTTAGACAGGGCTTTGGACAGCGTTGTGTTCGCTCGCAAATGGTTCGAAGGGTTAAAAAATGAGTGCGCAGTATTCAAGCAAAAATGAAGGCATATGGAGCCTAGGCAACAATTTTTTACCCACACAAAGGATGGCCTTCTGGCCTTATTAGGATTGCTGGTGCACAAAAATCGTGGTGAAAATGAATCTTTATTGTCTATTATTTAACCATAATATAGGAAGTAAATTAGTATCTTATTTACAATAGAATAAGTAAGGCTCGTACTGGATATTATTAATCAATGAATAAACCTGCACTCACCGGTGCTGCATATGAACTTTGTCCAGGTAACTTCCCTAGGGAATCCTTCGTAGTCCACTGTTATTGGTTTGCTGATGCGGTCACTGTAGGAAAAAAATTACTACGTCAAGAGAATTTGACAAGAAAAAGCAATCAGAACTTCAAGGAGGTTTCAATATTTGTCAAAATCAAAATCCAATGCAGACACACTGACTAAGTTTACTCAAAAACCACAAAGGACGTACGTGCTGCCTTATACCAAATACATGAAATTTGTTTCAAATTCACAGCGTCTTCAATTACCTGGAAATGTAAAAACTCGAGCAAAATGTATTCATGAGGGTTATTTTTCGAACAGCAACGTAATGTCCTCAATTAAGGTAGAAAAAACACTCCCTAATTCCCTAATAAGCACTAGTCAGAATTTGAATAAAAATCCGCACTGATTAATTATGGCGATGAAGATGTAACCAGTAACTGCTCTTGATACGCTGGCCGTGCGCAGGCTTCATTAATTTTGGCAAAAGTAATCATTTTCCATGTTCTTCACAATATACACATATGCTGCTATAAACCATCATAACATAATAACTCACATCTTGTTGGGAACGACTCCTGAGCCGCAAGGGCCGGTGTACGCTGTGTCCACGACGGCGGCGACGTTGATGGCCACCGACCCAGCCGTGAGAGGGCGTATCCTGGGCATCGTTGTGACAAGTCGTATTTGGTAGTAATTAATCAATGGCATTGTAGAGTTTATTAATTGTAAATAAGGCTGCTGGAAACGAATAATTCAAGGCTAATCGCTAGGCTGAGCTTTTGAAACTTAAATGGCAACCCACAAAGAAACTAATGACTCGCCTTCAAATCATTCAAACTTTTGTAGAAACCCGGTCTTAAATTCGCGCAGCAAGACTCACCTGACGACGACAGTCTCTTTGTCCTGCGCGGGGACGCAGGCGGAGCGCTGGCCGGCGGTAGCCTGGTCAGCCGCCGCCTCTGTGGTGCTGCCTTCCAGAATCTCGTACTCGTGACTCTCCTCCAGAGTGATGCTCACCTGATGCCACAGTACTTTATTGACTAGTATCACCCAGTTAAAATAAGTTTAAAATAATCGTGCCCAATTAAAGGGTACATACTAAAATTAAACACCGTACGACGCAACGCATTTGAAATTCATGGCTCTATAAAATTCTTTCCTTAAACTTTACGAATCATTCAATTTCACCTGCCAGCATCTTCTACTTTATATATACGGTCACTGTTCAAATTTTCTTGGGATTTTTCGACACGTTATTGCAGGGACTGATTAATATTTCCTAAGTTCGAACATTCGATATTGCTGTTATCACTCTAACAAGGTCAGTCGTTTTAATTCAGGCCAGAGCAACAACATATTTCCAAGAACAATTCAAAAATACAGTATGTAACCTCTGTCTACAATGCATTCGCTTATTTCTCACTTCTAAAGAGAGAAAAGAAAAGTTTCATTTCTTTTCTTTCTTTCTTTCTACTAACCGGTAAGGAAGTGTTGACGTAGTTGAAGACGGAGATTTTGACAGGGAGGATCTCGCCCACTTTAACAGAAGGCGGGAGGGTCAAGTCGATGAAGAAGGACGTGAAGGTCGTGATCGAAGTTGGGGCCGAGATTCCGACCCCCTTGTCAGGGTGGACGCAGACGGCTCTGCCCACCCACTCCGTGATGGTGTCCGGCAGAGTCCGATTCTCAGAGTATACGCCAGTGTCCCTGTGGTAAATAAGTGGACTAGCTATGAATTTGTGAGCCTTGTTGATAAAATCAGGCACAGGGTAAGCGGTGCCTGCATGGGCTCTTCCCAGAATCTCTTCAGGGCTTAGCAAATCGTTTAACTTCTAAGGTTGACGAATGACATAAATATCACAATCTAAATACATGAAACTATGAATAATTTTATCTCTCTACTTAACGTATAAATAGACGTTAATCTCTCAAAGAATTTTTTCATGTCCAGATTTTGCATTCACATGAAGACAAATTTTGCTCGCAGGAAGTGCATGGCCGAAGTGTATCAAATAAAGAAGACAAACAACGATTATCGGATAATTTTGTGAGACTGTTTATTCGAGCATTATAGAGCGTAGCAAGCACTATACACCAATTACAGTTTATTTGAGGTGCGTCTACTTCAGCTCGAACTCGTTCCTTTTTGCAAAGAAGACTACTAGGTCAACTAATCGAGACTGTAAATGTTTTAGAAGTTTTAAAGATGCCAGCCCTGCGGACATTTCCGAGCTGAAAATCATGCTTGTGTTAGAAACAAAGGCCCGAAATCAATGAGAAAATTTTCCAGCACTAATTTTTTACACAATTTCTGAGGTTGAAATCAAATTATCCAGTTCTGGAGCATGGATCCGAAAAATTTATTTCGTAGCCTCAACGCAAACATAAAAAATCGACGTTACCGTTCCTGCGCAATCAATTTTCAATTTCTAAATCGAGGTCTGAATAGTTGTACTAAGTGAGATGAAGAAGTAAAATAACAAATATACCCCTATCTATCTATATATGTGCGTTATTTTCTAAGCTAAATCAGCATTCATCTTTGCATAGAGATTGCTTTTCATTCGAAAATTTCCTTGATGCGAGCATGGGCGAAAAAATGCAATGGCTCTCCAACGAAGCGAAAAACTATCAGAACATAAGACCTCGCGTGTTACTGTTATTCTTTCTCTTTATAATTTTCCTTTTCCTCGATGGAGTTGAAGTGGTAGCAATGTTGGCTGCTAAGTGCTGTTTGTACTCATACCAGCTGTTCTTTGACTCTCTCACATCTTCTACTAACTCTTTTAATCCTGCTCCTGCTCCACTGCCAGTGTGTGATTAATGACTGACGACACGAGAATTAGATAACAGTTGATCTAAAAAATGGTCCTACTCGTAACTGTAGCCATATCGCATTTTTTTTCTATATTCTCTCAACGACTTTACTCTCGCTAATCAAACGCAGAACTTGCCCGCTAACAAAGAATGACAAAAGTATGTGTAAGAACAACTTACCATTTGATGTATTCCGTTCAGTAAAAGTAATATCCCCGTTGCGCTGCCACATTGTTAATAGTGGTCATTATTTCGCGGCATACCTCATCTTCAGTACACAGGAATACTAAATTTACGCTGTTGTTTGCATTATACATGAATAATGTCAGAAAAAGGCGCATAATTCGTTTGAACAGTTATTTACCTTCACTAAGTTGTAGTACATTGGGTAGAAAAAAAATTTGGCGCAAAATTTTCTCAGTGAGTTTTGTTCAAGTTCTCACCTACCCTCGAAACTCTCCTCTACCCAAAGAAAATCCATGGATGGTGACAGTCAAGGTTTGCATGTTTATTTTTTCTGATGCTTTAGTGTATTGACTCTCTGGAATATAATGCAGCTAGAAACCAGAAGCTATGCTTGCATTTTTTATTAAGCAGTTTCAGCATAGTCACGTTATAAGTCCTTCAAGCCATAAGTGCGCGTTGTGTACAAAGAATAAATAATGCATATTTCTTTTGATGTATTTTAACAATGGTTTGAACTAAAGAACAATGAATGTAGACTTTTATTTTCGAAACAACGGTCCATTGTATCACTGAGGATTTTTAAACTTTGATAGCATTTTCCAGCGTGGAAGGAATTGACCCGTGACCTGGTAGCTCGCGAACATTTGAGCCTTCTGAAGAGAGAACAGTTTCTCGCGCGCCGAAATTTAAAAGCGCTGTTGTTGAGCCGATTCAGATCTAATTTCTGGCAAATTTCTTCTTGACTTCTATAAAGAAAAAAAGCTGTGTAGATCATGAAAGATTGATTATTCAAAATATCTCTTCATACCTCTCGTACTGTTCTCGTCAAATTTTCAAATTGGAATGTTTCTCTCGTCAATATTCTTGGTCGAAGACATCTTTATTAATTACCTCACACTTTCAATGATTTTTGATCTTTGGTAGCGTCGGAGTGCCTAGTCGAAGCTTGTCTTTAGGCGATGGATTTTCTTTGTGTCGACCTCATTTTTAATCTTTCATTCATGAATTATACTTTTCTCGTTCAAAAATATCATGTAGATCATAGGCATTTCCCATCTACTAGCTACCATTTTTCCGTTTCTGTGGCATTGAAAAGAGCAAATGAAAATCCAATTAAACTATTTGCAGCAGCTCATTGCCGTTCTTGTGCTCTTAAAATTCAATTAAAATAGCTTTCATACACATTTCATTATTTTTGTTACCCTGAAGTGCATTCAATGTATAAACCCTATTGTAGCGCATTATGTTACCATCAATTTTCCCGGGTAAAATAATAATGATAATTCCGGAATTATAAACGGTGTTTAACTTAGCTGTACACAGATGACTATTGTCACGTATAATTTGAAGTATTATTGATTAATATGTGTCACTTGAAATACATTTATGCGGATTTAACTGTAGTTAAAAAAAATAATAATTTGTAATGTTATTTCAAAAGTCAAAATACAGCCATGTTTTACGTACATGTTTCATTCCTTTTAATGCACCTAGATGCAATTGGAGTGAAATTTATCATTACTCTGACATGGAAAATAGGAGTCAATGAAAAAAAATAAGTGAAATTGCAACGCTTCAATAAAAGGGGAAAATTATGTTATCTACATGACTAGGACAAATATTTTATGGTTGCCAAGACATATTAACGGTGAAAAATTTTGCTGTGCACTCACGGCAAAGTGCGGAGTTCCCACAGCCAGGTTTCCGGAAAGTAGGTGCGTGTTCCAGCGTCAGGAACTTCTCCAGTCGCTGTTTCGGCATTCTGTTCAGGGGGTCCCGGTTGAGGCAGACCGGCTGACAGACCTACAAGACCAACACTGCCGATACTCATAGCGATCAAGGAGCTGTCATCCGGGCCATAGCCGTTAGAAGAACCTGCAACGATAGGATGATTGTGGTATTAAAGCTACACACAAGCATAGCTTACGGGGACATGAGCATTTTTTTGATTCACCTATCACGCTACATTTGACAACCACTAACTACGTTTTTAGTCTGACGTGCAGCGTGACTACATTTATTTACAGTTCGGCGTGTTTTTTTCTTTCTGATATTGAAATTACCGAGGATTTTCTGCCGTGGTATGTCTACGTCCATCTACGTATCTAAGCGATTTTCATATTTCATATTCAACTATTAATAGAGCTGTTCCACTAGAAACTCATTGGGTGTCAAAACCTAGTTACCAGTTTGAAGGAGTTACAACGCGAAGCCCATTTTTCGTTACTTTTATTGTTCATGTTTGGTAAGCATGTTGAGGCGTAAAATGTTCATGAACTTCAGATTACCCTCCATTACAGAGAAGCATAGAATGACTGAATAACGTGGTTGAATACATTAGTCAATATTTTTCAGAAAAAGTAAAATGAACGATAAAATCTAACAGTTGAGTCTGTTTCTAAAAAATGCTCACAGATAGTACAAGAGCGTAAATTCACGTGCATGCGAGTACAAAAGTGCAAATTAGAATATTTGTAGAATTTTTACCCTGCAGTGTTGAGTAAATGTAGATTAGGCGGTACAATGGAACAGAGAAGAAACTTGGAATAATCGTGAGCATTGATTGAACCAGCAGCTTGAGGCAATAGTGAAGCTAAAAGGTGATGCCATGGTAGAAGACAGCACAATTTAATGCATTCACATTTGCATACTCCCCGTTTTAGTCAAGAAATTTCTTGCTTTAAAGTTATTGCCATGGATGTATTTTGAGATCTGACTTGCAATTTTCAATCAAATAGATATGCAAAGAAAAAAGAGAGATTTCACATTAAAAATTCAGAAATGTCCTGCATCTTTGTTTAGGTGTGGGTTGTTCTTCACTCTTATTATCTGTGGTTACACATATAAATGAACTTACATTGTACGTTCACTCTTGTCAGCTGGGGCATGACATAAGTATTTATTTTGTTTTGAGACATTTAAATTCGTACAGAATGCATGAGCATGCACTAAGCAATAAAATACAGCTTGTTGATAATTTTTAACGTCGAATGAAACCGTATGAACGCTAAAACCGAACGGTGTTAAAGCGCCTAATATTTGAAGTTTTCACGCACTAATCCACTTCTCTAAACAAGAATCGCTGAATTAAATTTGACATTGTATTTGAAGTCAGTATTTCGAAACTAAGTACGCTATTTCATTTAGGGCTTGTCAAAAGTATTTTTCGTATGAGGAATATGAGATCTGAAAACATCAACCACACATACGCCGCAAATCACTGCAGATTGTCATAATTATTACTTTTCATTCATAGAAACGAATCCCTACGAATCCCTAGATAAGGAATTTACGAATCCCTAGATAAGGAATTTACGAATCCCTAAAAAGGAATTTAGAAAAACGAGAAATCCATTGATGAATTTGAAAAATAACTATAATCTGAAAATCAGTTGCGTGAAATAGCACTGTAAAAGCAAGCTAGTTCTGGTCGGTAAACATTCTGTTTTTGTTCGAAGACAAATTCTGTGAAACACCTGTTTCTTAAACGACAGCTCCTCCCGTTAATGAGTATCTGAAACTTAGTTTCAGGTTCAGAAAATTTGTATCTAAAACAATTCAAAGCATTATAAGCCCAATTATTTACAAATAAGTATTTAAAAATTACTTTAGTAGTACTTATAGTTAGATTCTTACGGAATCTTAATCTCAGAATAAATAGCAGAACCAACATTATAGAGAACACTTATTATAGCAAACGTTTCGGAATAAAAATTATTCTATTATCAGTGTTAGAACAAATAAAAAGTAATTACCAGTCATGAATAAGACGAATAAGGTCTGAATAGAAATACCAAGCAAAAACGCAAAAAATTTAAAAACAAATCCTTATCTAACGATTAAAGTACCACACATTAGCGTATAGGCAAAATACACTGTTACATACAGGCGTACACAACCATACACACACAACACACTCATACACCTACACATATATACAACACACATGCATACACACACACACACACAAACACACACACACACTAAGCACATCGCAAGTTAGGAAGTAGGGGCCACAAATAATTTTGTCGCGCTGAAATCGTTATTTAGTGAAGGTTTAGTTGTGAATATATTAAGAGATTCAAGAATACGGAGGTCTTGTTCCTTAAAGGCTTTGCATAGGATAGAAAAATTTAACACTTTGGAAGGGTGATTGGAACTATTGCAATGGTTTCTAATGGCGGACTGAGCGGGACAAGCAAATGGGCAGCCACAGTAATATGAGAAAATCCTGAATGTTGGCTGTGACGGATAAATAGTTGGAGGGTAGTGCTTCCAACGTACGATTGCTGGCAGCAATCACAAACATACACATTTACACAGCAACTTTCCAGGCACTCATCCTGTCGCTCTTTCCTGTTAAAAAAAAACGATAAAAAAGACGATAAAGACGATAAAAATTACTTTGTGCTTTAATTTTCGATGAAATGCAATTTCGTGCGATTAAAGTTCTGACATTTGAAAATCTATTTCATAACAAATGTGCTCGGGAAACGTAATTTCAGGTGACAGTTTTTGCTGTAATGTGCCAAGAAAAAATCACACATGTTTGAATAATGCATGTTTTTAAATTTACGTGAACACTTATGAATCAATGACAGCTGGAGAATCTTAAATAACAATCGTTTTCATTCTCGGTTAATCCATTTCCTGCTAGTACTGTAAAGGCACAAGCTACGCACAAATCATACTTTTTACCCGCAAAAATATTCACAAAAACATAATACAAAAGTGAATGACAACAACTGCTAACCCACAAGCTATTTTCCAAAGCCATGGCCAATTTTATTAAGGAAACTTTATGAAAAAGTAATCCATAGCCGCACAGAAATTCGTGGGTAGTCTGCTTCGACGCACTGAACAAGAATTTGCCAACCGAAGAAACTTTTTTTGTGTTGAAGTACGCGGTCCGTTAAACGAAAAACTCACCTCGGCAGGGCCGGGTCTCCAGAGTCAGATCGGAGAGTACGTATACGCCAGCGAGCTGGAACAGATAAAAATGTGAAAATATTTGAAAACTCAGTGTTTAAAACATTTCCTCATTCATTTCATTCAGCACTCATGCCTAGATTTGTAGTTTATTTGAAATTTTCAGTTTAATACTAAATATACATCAAATTTTAACTCAACCCATGGCTCAAGTCAACTTGAACTCAAATTCTACTAAAACTCTTGCACATACATGCATATTTATAGCATTACGGTAAAATATAGTTCATTCCAAGACACAATCACAAATAGAATTTTATTTCAAGAGTAAAACCGATGTTACGAAGTATTTTAATTTTATGAATTTAATGAATCAATTACTAGATGGTGTTCTTTTTATGACCAAATTGAGTTTTGCTTCGTTTTTATTACTACAAGGTTGCAATGGTGTTTGTAGCACTTTATTAAGATTCGTTCGTTGAAATTTTAGCACGTAATAAAAATAACGTCTTCCAACAGTATGTGCTTGTTGCATCATAATTCTGTGTGCCTTGTGAGTTCTGGTGTTTGTGTTTGAGATGTGTTTTATGTGTGTAGGGCGAAGTGTGTTGTGTTTGTGTAGGTTGTGTGTCAGCAATTTGGGCAGGCCTGGGCAAGCAGAGTGCTGTGGAAGTGGTCGACCACAAGAAAGGGTGATGGATGGCACACCACTTGAGCTTGAGAGTATGAGAACGAGCGGTCGTAGCGACAGGAAAAAGCTCAACTGAGAACCTAACACCCACGATCAGAAAATATACAAGAGAAAAGATTGAGCGTCGAATTTACAGGGAAATGTCTCAAGCCCGTACTTGAAACAAGGCGGGGAAACAGCGTTCTCGCAGCCAATAAGGGACATCTACAACTTTACGAGAGGAGGGCTTATGCGAGCTTCAGGATCATCACTAAAACAGCCAAATCGACACGCAGGAGGGGTTTAGGCGTTCACTTATGAAGTTTCTGAGGACATCATTGGTCGGATAAGAAATAGAGGGCATCCCTCAAGAAACACTTAATGTGTAGCTCTTGGGGAAAGGCAGTTCTACTGACGAGGCCGTGACGCGAAGTACGAAAAGGTGCAAGTGTGTGCGCGGTGAAATACGTGTTGGAAAAATGATGAAAAAGTGACTAAACTGAGGATAAAAATTTGACGCTGCAATGTAATCCATGAATTTATATCTTTTCTCGTTTTTATTTCAGAGAAGGATTTCAAATAAGAAAGCCAAGAAATATACGGCCAAAAAGGGAGGCAAAATTTGTACTTACGAATTACTCCAGTGAGAAGGGGTGAGTGATGAAATTCATTTTAATAGGAAATTGCTCAGAAACTCGTTTGTCAAAAGTAATGATATTTATATATATATGTATATACATTCTTTAATATTACGCAAAAAAATATGCTAATTAGATCTAGCTGTAAAAATGAATTGAATGGAGCAAAAATTTGATTTTGCAGATGGTGGGAATGAAGTAAAGAAGTTAAGAGGCCACCAGTTCATCAACGAGGCAGAGCACTGAGCCGAAATGCCTATCCGTAATATGAACTGAAGTCTTATTAAAATGAACTGTATCTCGTTAATACAGAACGCGCTCTTGAAGTTCGGTTGCTGGGGAATGCCGTGAAGTGCCCGGTGACGTGTGATTGTGGGATGAAAGTGATCAAGACAACAGGGAAGCCCTGATATTCCACAAACATTATTGGTGTCCATTATTGTTTACTTGTATTATTGGTGTCTAATTTACTGTTACGGGGTTTGCCGGCCAATCAGTAGGATAGCGTGTTCATGAGAGATGTTATTTTCAAATCATCTCCAATTTTATCAATCGCGTAAATGTGTTTGCAATGGGGGTTGTGTTTGAGGTAGTTGTAGGTGTACTAATTGTCAAACAAGCGGTAGTGACCTTCATGATATGTTAATTGTATGGTAGCCTTATAAAACGTGTAATAGGATGTTCTTCAGTAATCATAAAAATGTTTACCACGAAATCTTTAGTTTTCAACCTAAAAACGTAAGCCGTTTCTCATCAAGGCGGATGCGCACAGAAAAACGCGCTGTTGTAATTGGGTCTCTTCATTCCGGTGAGTACCTAAATCTTTTGTGTGTTTTTTTGTAATCAATTGTGTCTACTTTAGTGTGTGAATTTTCCCATGTCTTTTGCATTTCATTGAGGGTATTCTTATATATATTTTCTTTCTTGTGTATTTCATAGAGGTATGCCAATTCCTTGATTCTGAGAATCCGGTCTCCTTGTTAATGTAAATTAATGAGGGGCACCAGACTTGTCTCATGAGACCGAGCTTAATTTGACCAAATGAAATTTTATTCAAAAAAAATCCTGAAAACTGAGTTCATCACACAGCTCTTATATAGGTTAATTTCCAACCCACTCCGTTAAATTCAGGCCAATTCAACGCTTCAATTCAACTCAACTCTATTCAACTCAGCATCACTCAACACAGCTCCACTCACTTAACTAAGCTTGTTTCATCTCAGCTGTACTAAACACACTTCATTCAACTTTGCTCCACTCCACTCAACGCAGCTCAACTCAACAAAATTTCACTCAACTCAAGTACAATATACTACTTTCAACTCAACTCCACTCAGTTCAGCTCCCTTCAAACCTACTCTACTCGGTTCAGCTCAACTCATCTCAATTCAACTTCACTCAACTTGGCTTCATTCAAATCAGTTTTATTCATCACTACTTTATTCAATTCATCGTCCTTCAACTCATCTCTATTCAACTCTAATGTGATGAACTTGGCCTCATTCAACTACTCACCATTCAACCCAGCTTCATTAAACTCAGCTTCACTAAGCTCTAGCTTACTCTTTTCACCCTGCTCCGCAGTACTAAGCTTGAAACACAATACTCCTTTCTAAGCCTCTCTTCTCTACGCTCTATTTCTCTCTTTTTCTCTCAACTTCACTTTTCCCGATATTTCGTTCCAAGCATTCAAATAAACTCCAATATAGTCCATTATACTTCATTTACTCTACTCTCGTAAACTTTCCTCCTTTCTACTTCCATCTTCTTCGTTACTTCTTAAACTTTAATCTGTTCCATCGAACTATACCTTACATAATAAAATCCAAATTAACCCACTGTATTCCACTTACTCTTCTCTTGTCAACTTCCCTCCTTTCTACTTGCGCCTTTTTCTTTACTGCACTTCAAAGTTTGAACATCCTTTCGAGTGGTCATTTTTCAGCATTCATAACGCTTTGAACACAATTATCTGAAAATTGTTTTTTCTCGTTTCAGTGACACTAACCTACAAGAGAAAAAAACTCAAAAATGCTCAGTCGATCTTTGAGTCTTAAATTTACTTATTCGCACCTCCACTCCTCAATTCAGTTTTTCGATTAAATTAATTCATCAATCAAGTCATAAATTACGTGCAATTTTTATTCGGCTAAATCGAGGCTACTATAAGAAGAAATATCATCCCTGAATTGACTGTATATATAATTATTCCAAATATCACATATTTTCAACCTCATAGATTTTTTCACATTTCAAACCTTACATTTTTCAAGTTTTTAAAGTTTTCACATTTTTAAAGTTTTTTAACCTTGAGATGGGAAGTCCAGTGTCAAGTTAATCAACGTTTAGGGTAATCTCTATCATTTAGAAAACAATACTTATTATTTATGAAAAGGCACTCAACTATGTTTTACTTTTAAATTATACTGAGTCCATGCCTCTAGATTTATGATTTGCATTTTGCAGTAATTTTAATTTTGCAGTAATTTCATGGAACCTGACGGAGAATTTTTGTTACTGCTGTATTCGTCTGCTAATCAGCTGAGGTTCGAATTTGGTGCAAAAAATCAAATTTTAAAATATTTGTTGACACTGGAATTATATTACCACTTGGTAAGGCTTTTGAGACATCGTAAAATTTTACTATTGACACGAAGAGACAAGCTCATAATGATGGGCGAACTCATCCATGTTCGAGCAATGCCCAATTCATTGCACAATGCACGGGGTTGACAAACCTATTCGTAAAAATTTTTCTCCTATGTTGTTGAAGTTTCTGTAGACGAAGTGTTTAAGGTAAAAGTACTAACATCGAACATTTTGATTGCATCCGCCATGTCGGTATAGTAGCCGTAGCGGTAGCCAGGAAAGGAAGCAAGCAGCCTGGACGACGCTTCATTTCGTCCTGTGAGGACGGCCTTCTCCTCAAGTAACGTCCGCTTCAGCGGCGATGCTAATCGATATGAGGTGGAGAAAAATCAGAGACAAATGAGAAATTTCTGCCGTGTTGAAACTTTCTGAAAAAACATATGCAATAGTTAAGGGTAGGTAATCCTGCAAATGAATTTCCTGTCCCTAAGAATTCATCTGGCCCACACAAATAGGAACGTTTGTCATTAGCGCGAAAGAATAGAAACATCATTTAGTACAATTACTGTACAACAGTTCTTACGAGAAAAATTCGATGAAAGTCCTACAGACAACGCGAAGCGACGACTCAAAATACAAGATGAAAGAAAAATGGACTAACGGTCAGAAAACATTCCAAGGATTCATCCGTGGACTGAAGTGAATTTCCTAATGAGGTGGATTTCCAAATGGTAATTCTATGTTCAACAATAAATTTAATTTACTTCAAAATTATTAAAACGCAAACAAAGTAAAGTAACATTTGGTAATGTCAGTACACGAGCTACAGTATATTCAAGAAAGAGCATGAGTTTGACATGAACATTTTTCCGTCCGTCAGATTCAATTTGTTATTTTATATTAGAAGGTTTCCCTTATTAGTGGTGAAAAATTAATTAAACAGAGGTATGCAGCGAAACTTGTGGAGCCATACGACATTGATTATGGTACCGTAAATGAAATGTGAGAAAAGTGACGTCGACTTAATTCTATTGGTGCCTTGATGCCTCAACGGCTTCTTGGCGCTGGTTCCATGCCCACAACAATCGAACACATTTCTTGCCCAATAACCATTGATACTTTGAGCAGGATTTTACAATATTTGACTGAGTATGGAAAAGGCAGCCATAGCGTCACTACTGCTACTCTACGCCATTAACTGCGTCACACAAGAAAACTTCATCTTCTAACTCTTTTAACACCTGCAACGTACATAATTTTGACTGCGTAAGAACACGTGAATATGTTTAAGGAAAGCTGAGGATTCAAACCGACATTGTACCTGAAATCAATAAAAACAAGGGATAGGTCTTCGTAAAAGGGTTGAAAATGAATGAAATTCAGTAGCAAAACAGAAGGAAAAAAGCAAAATGTAGAGATAAAGAAAACCATTAACATGAAACATGAGGTCAACGAAAAGAAGATGAAATGCTTTAAATGAAAGTCGACAGACGCTATATAGCAGCAGTTCGCTTCGCTTACTTATTGCTCCTCATTTCTACAATGCATCGAGAACCTTAAATGTTAAAGTAAGACAAATTCGAACTCGGTAAATGCTTTCAACAGAGTTAGAACTAATCGCTATTAGTAAACGCACAAATGAATATGTAAGAAAATTTGTCTTCTGCACTTCTGCTTTCTACACTTTTTCAGAGGAAAGTACATTTTTCAAGCTTGATGCTATATTTCGATAAAATTAACTCTGAGATTTGTCATAGAAAATAAAAGAGTGACTCATAATATATTCAGATTAAGGTAATTCTTTTTCTGAATAGAATGAACACTGAGGCATTAACAAAGTGTGGGTTACTAGTTCAAACAATTATTTCAAAAACACGAGTGATCTTTGCCTCTACTGATACTTGCAAACGACCATTTCGGAGAAATTCTTGACAGCAGCATCGTATCTTACCTGGAGTCTTCGAACTGCAGTACTCGTAGTCATTTATTTGAGAACTTTCCCAACCCTGAATGTTAGCTTCTTCGACTAGTTGGAAAATCTCTTGAATTAATGAGCTTTGCGGTGCTGAAAGAAGTTCCACGCTCTTGTCCACTATCCCTATGGTAGAAAATCAGAAAACATTAATAAAACTTCGCCTGAATATGAAACGTTTAGGAACATTTTCAGTTCATACTGAAATTGCGATGACCCACTTACTTATACATATGTATACTCGTGCATGCACATTCCGACTTAATTTCAAATTTTGATTTATTCTTAAAACTGTGTAGCTTGGAGTTCACAAAATGCAGAGCTAAAACAAATAACGTTAGTTATTCTCCATTTTAAATCCTATAAAGACCAAGTGCTTCACAGATATGGTTAGCACAGAAGCAACTATTGTGAGAATTTCGCTGCGCATTTAAGCAGTAAAGCCTAAAGCTCGAGAGCCGGTGTTTAGAATAATTTAAAGTTCCACTGAATAGTCAGACGGCGCTAAAATTGATAAAATAATTGAAATGGATAAAATTTTGAATATTTCTTGGGGTGCAGGTGAAAGCAGTCTGTAGTTGAAGTTCATATTACGAAATATCATTTGTAATCATTTTCTAAGTGTTCTCAAAATATTGCAAGAAAACTTGCTTCCCATCACTACGAAACGTTTTATTTCTACTCTTATGATCAATTTAGACTAAAATTTCGACTAAAGGATGGAACAAGGAGCGAGAAAATCTTCTGAGGGTGAAGACGCTTCAGATCCATAGAGAAATAGACTGAGTGACAATCGTCAGACGAATATAATAATTAGAAATAAATGCACCCATTAGAATACCTGCACTGAACCATATACTTGAATAGTAGACTTGAAGTCACCATTGCGGAGATGATGACTCCTGATTTAGATCAAACATACCACGCAGGATAAAAATCAATCGCAAAGGATTTTCATGCGAGGCGAACCCCGAAAGATAAAGAAATATGCGCTTTGAAGTGGCTGAACCAGTCAAAGTTTTTTTAACTGGGAAATAAACAGGCATTTCAGGCCACGTTATTCAAAATTTCAAATTTTCGGCATCATCATAAAATGATGGCTATCGCCTGCAAGAGTTTATTGAGTTTATGCAAAAACGGACTTATGAACTGTTTTCATATGCACCAACATTAAAGCCGAGTTTAAAACATAAATGTCGTGAATTTCATCCCTAAACTCAGTAAAATAGAGAGTTATGATTCAAAAATTTAGTAGTATTGGTATCTGAGACGAGCTTACCTAATGACAGAGATTCTCTCTTAAATTTATCAAATGCTAATTCAGTTTTTGAATGACCTAAAATTTGGCAGGTGTCAAATCCTGAACAGCTCTTTCGAAAACTTAACTGACATGCATAGAAGGACGAACTACGCGCAAAGCAAAACACTAACCAAGACTGCACAGCGAGTTGGGCTGAGCAGTGAGCGTGAGGGGTAACTCAGTGCCCTGCTCTGCGCTTTCTGCAGTCCACGACAACTCAACCGCATGGTTCAGGCACGGGCTGATCTCCAGGGTCTGTTCATCCGACACCACCTCGCCGTCGGGGCGAGCATACCAGATCAGCACCTGTACAGAACAAGAACTGGATAGTTCAGACATGCTGATTCACATTTGTCACTTGCTTGACATCACCTCACAATTGGGCCAGGAGTACCAGATAAGCACCGGCACTATTGTCCATACGCTGGCGAATTTGCAAATATTGTGTGCTTGATGTCACCTCACAATCAAGGCCTTGGGGGTCATTATAGTGAGACTATTAGTTTCTCGAATCCAAACCTGGAGAAACACAGCTTACTAGTTCATTGAAAACTTTTAATTGTTTACAGATGTAAATGGTTATTAATTCTTGAAGGAAGAGTAGATTTTCTTTGTTTCAACTGCAACTGGAATATCCTTAGCATGATTCGTTCTTTATTAAAAAATTTTTTTTTAAACCAAGTTACGCCGCCATTACACTTTTCTTAGAGTGTATATTGAAACCTGAGCATCACGGTATCATTGGGATACGCTGATATTATTGAGTTAAATAGGTTGCATAAGCTCTTTTCAGAAGTACTCGGTTAAGTTTGATTATGTTTCAGCCTCAAGAGCAATCTTATCTTCTTGGTCATCAATTTAAGTTACGAAAGAGACACCAAAACATTTTCTCTGATCTTTGTGTCTAGCACCTCCTAATAACAGAGTAACTAGGCGATGTTCATGAATGATAGTTGTACTCGGACCATTGGTATACCAAATGACTAAAATGGGGGATCTCACACACTATTTGAAGACACTCAATTATTACTTGAGATTAAATTCTAAACGAATCAAACTCTAGTTAGTCAGTGGAAATGTATTTTAATCATAGACCCAATCATTGTAATCGTTGGACTGAAATTGGAAAAACTTAGTTAATATATCAGTGTTTTGCATTAGTTAACTCCAGATAATATTACCACAAATTATGCGGTCGGAATAATTATGGCATGGTAATAATTATGACTACTCTCTGAGTAGGGTGAAAATTTTCAACCAACTTAAAATTGGACGTTTCGAAACATATTCATCGGCAGAACAACTTAACAAGCAGCTTTACTCAGGAAAAGATGTGCACAGGACAGTGCTAAATCACTCTAAAAGAAGAAGAAAACTCTTACTGATGTGTGATGACAGAACTCAATACTGGATAGCACCTTTGAAAAAGTCTAATTAAAGTGACGGTAAACTGGCTTTTCTGGTGAAGCATTGAGTTTATTTGAACATTTTTTCTTCGCTTCACCGCATTTTATAGATGAAGTCAAGGTGTCTTTTTTTCTCTGCTTAACAATGGATGAATAATATTTCATTTGTTGTCATTGACGCAAACTGCATTAGCCTGTGCACGAGAACTGTCGTGTATACATTACATGGGCTATATTGAACCTTTCCAAATCGTAGATACTAACGAGGAAGAGTGGCAAAGAATTGAACAATCATTATTATTATTATCTGTTGCAATCTTAGGCAAGCATTACGTCCGTGAATATCTACTGCTTACGATGATCACCTGTGAAGGCAAAAAATTGAATTCCACTTTCGGTTAATTAGCACGAGATGTGAATCAGCACGTAACTGCCTATATCTTCATACAATTTTTCCGCGATAATAGTAGGCTTTAGGGAAGCACTCTGTTAAACATCAAAATATTCCCACGCATACTCAACTTGGCATTTACAGTTCAGGAGAAATTATTTCCTATCATTATTCACTACGTACATAGTAACGATGCCTGCGTTTCAAAGTACAATGAATATCTTTCTAGTGATTTCGTGGACTTTATGCATGAATTTCCTGAAGCATTGGTTAAATTTTGGCGCATTACTCACGTGTACAGTGCTGGAGACTGAGGATGGCAGTTTGAGAGTCAGGTCAAAGGCGCCTCGCACGGTCGAACTGGACACAGGGGCCTCGATGGGGCTCAAGAGCTCATCCTCAGCGAAGGGCAGGTCCGTGGGAGTGAACTGAACCATGACGCTCTCCCAGAACTGGATTTGCCCGCGTGATATCGCCTTGTCAATGAAGCCACAAGTTGTTTTATTGGACATTTTTAAGAATTAGAAAAATTAAAGGTCAAAGAAAATATGTAAATGGTAATTTCTAGATCAATGTTGACTCTTCCTAATCGACAACATACATGTTTCTCAATACTCTGTTTTCTGGGGTAAATTTGAGAGTAAATATACGCTGCTGATCCACTATTTACCAATCTCTCCAATTGAAACCCTGCTAATTGGCACATCACTTTGTTATGTTTACATAACTTCCCTACATTATATCTACAAAGAAAGCGCTACGAGGGAAAATGCGTCTGGCCAACGACTTTCATCTAATGCCTCGAAAAGAATCGTACGTAATCATAAGAGATATGTTTTCGTGGATAAGTGCAGCAGTGGAATAACTCAACAATCTGCTTCTCGAACCATCTCGAGTGGCTGTTGCAACATCGCCAGGCTTCCTTTGAATGCTTGCATTATCATCATCTTATCTTCACGTCATCACCACTACCTCCGTTGAGGGAACTCCTAACCGTATAGTTACCAACCACCCTTTTCCTTCTTCCAAGAATATCCTTACACGTCTTTTTAATCGGAACCCTCTTGGATATTATTCAGTACACATACTCGTAGATTGAATGTAGGATCCAGATTCTTAATAATTATCAAGATCGCGGGTCTTTTCCATCAGTCAATTAGTTTTCAACTATCGTCATAATAACGTGTTTGTTCTTATACGTAACGCCTTAAGCTTAGGAGGCTACCGCGTTCCATGGGAGTGAGGGCAGCCTGCTTCCGGTTTTGTCGGAGGCAGTTATAGATATTATATACATTGACCGTGCGAGGTTACGAACACTGATACAAGCCTTTGTGTCTCTCTCTCGATGTTCATCGCACAATGACTCAAAAGTGCTAACGAGTGAAAATCTATCGAGCCTCAATCATTATGCTCACTTCAAATTAAAGTAACCAACCTCCTCGCACGTATCTCGACAACTCCCAAAACTGGAATCCCGCAGTTAAGTTAGCCTATTTCCTATGTGTCTGCTCAATTGATCTCTCGAGATAAAGAGTGATATGTAGTTTCATGTCTTTATTTCCCTTTATAAATTAGGAGGAACGAGATGAGATGATGAGACCAAATTCACAAATGATACTGATGATGATGAAATAGACATTGATAATAGCCTTGACAATACGGCTCTAGCTACATGTTTACCGAAGATAATTAGCATATCACGAATGCCCGGTATTGATTTATTTATTTATGTAAACTATAACATTGTATTGCCCAAATATTGGGCTGACGGGAGCAAAATAATCTCTAAATGAATATGATTCGATCAAATAAAATATAAACTCCAGCATACAATACGACATCACATTAAAATATTTAAGAAGCACGCGCAATAATGAAGTGACGTTCGTGAAATATATCGAGACATATCATAACACTGTCATAGATAATGCACACGGATGATATATTTGTTGCACGTAAATATTAAACTCGCATGAAACGAACAGTTTGTTTTCCTCTACTAGGAAAATAAACACCTCTGGGGAAACCCCGATTCAGCTAACCTTTTTACTTGTACACAGCATTGTAGCATTCGTCGTGATATTCAATTCAAAGAAGTTTGTAAGCTTTTTCTGAATCTGTCTAATTTGTTGTATCGTGGCATTAAACTCGAACGAAAAATTTTTAAAGGAAAAGATCTTGCTCTATGCTCAAAATGAGTGAACCCTAAATTGTTAGTGCAAGAAACATCAACAAAGATAGTTCAAGTTAAATTACAGTGTGACAAGTTTACTATTTGGTAAAATTGGTTTTCGATAGGTGCCTCATGGGGACAGAAGCGCCACTGCACACCTCACCTGCACGTAAAGGGTCGCTTGAGTCACGCCTCGTGCGGCGTACAGGACGGGCAGCGTGACGCCCACAGTAGCGCCGGGGGTGCAGATGAAATAACGACTGTCAGGGCTTATGAGCAGAGACGAATTTGACGGTGAGTGATATCTCTGGACGTAGAATGTTGCTTCTGACCCGTACATGAACGGTTGATACTTGTTGTCGCTTGTCACCTCTGGATAATTCACCGCTCTGACCTGACGAGGATAAAATTCATCCCATACATCAGAGACAATCATTAGACATAATCTAGCAATGCAGGCACACGTACATATACCAGGCTTCTTCTCCCAATGGGAGGGTAGCCGACAGCACGCCACGATCACCACCCTTAGTCACTAGGAGGCAAGAGAGGCAGCACTGGCTGCACCAGAACTGCCAGGACCAGCAGCAGCCCAGCACAACCATCTTCCACAGTCAGGCCCGACAGCCGTAGCTGGTTTACCCCGACCGCTCCATTGAGTGCAGCCCCTCCCCCCGCACAGGACAGGTCAATCCCATCACACGCGGACATGCTTCCAGTACCGCGTCAAAGAAAATAAAAATTACCTTCTTCTGCACTGCTTCCATTCACTTCTGTCTGCAGTCATCCCTCTCGCCACGTCCACAGTCAAACTCCTCTCATACAAAGCACGTTTCTCCCCGTCCATACAACTCATCCGTGGTCTATCTCGCGCTATACCACTCACTTCCGATATATTAGTCCTTTTTACCAGCCGCTCAACATTTATTCTTTCAACATGCCCAAACCATCCAAGCACTCTTTCATCCACCCGACTGCTCACCTTTTTGACAACACCCGTCTGCCCCCTAACAAACTCATTCCTGATCCTATCTCTTCTTGTTCCTTCATACATGCTCCTCAAACACCTCATCTCAAACACATCCAACTTCCTCCTCTCAACTGCACTCAAACCCCAAGACTCTGCTCTATACAACAAAACTGGCACGATCAAGCTTTCATACAGTCCCCTCCTAGCATTCACACTCAAACTCCTGCATTGAAAAACTTTCCTCATTGCACCCAGTGTCTTACAGCCTTCACTCATTCGATGTCTCACTTCTACTTCCACACTATCCTTAACAGCCACGTCCGACCCGAGGTACCTAAAATGCTCTACCTCTTCTAACAATTTCCCATTCATCCTCACATCCATTCATTGCCACAAGATTATGTACTTCAGTTTTCAGACGTTTTTCTTAAAATTTTTGTGGGTTGAATATTTTTATTTGTGATCTTTTGTCAATGTTTTCCAAAAATGAACCGATTAAAATATGATGTTCAATATGAAAAGATGAAAATTACTTGGTAGCGATTTCCGGAAAATAGAATTTGAAAACTTTTTACTTTATTCTATTCAATTCACTTTGAGTTACACTGGTTGATAATCAGCGAGCCAAGATTTTTTTGTTTTCAAATTAGCAAATTCAAGTAAAAAATTTTTACTTGAAAAATAATACAATTGTTGTGAAGTGTAACGTTACTGTTTGATCTATGATGTTACTTAAGTTTTCAATGTAAGGAAATTTTTGTGGAAATATAGTTTGATTTCACTGTCAACCATCACCTGGTTAGGATTGCACTGTTATCTAGTGTTTTCGACGGCTAATTATCATCAATAAACTCATAAATCTAAGCAAAATGTGTACCTCCAATTCAGAGTAATCGTCTGTGGGAAATGGAGGACACACAACGCGCAGCATGCCGGACTCGTCCGTGGTGAAGTTCCGACACACATCTCTGAGGCACGCGGTCACTGGCTCGTACGCTGCAGGTTCACCATTCGGGAACGCAGCTGAAATCTGCAAAATAGGAAAGTTGTTAAAAAACAGAATTACTGAGTGCCTCCTCGATCAAAATAGACGGCGTTATTTTTCACTTGAAAATTTGGTCATTCATTCGTGACGCACGTGTAACAGAGTAACCCTGCAGTTGTAGGTATCGATGTAAAAATAAGTTGTATAAACCGTAAAGTTTATTGGTTACATGCATGGACAAGAAAAAATCCAAATCCTGCATGCACACTTGTGGTTGAGATAAAGAATAAATGCATTTCCAAATAAAAAATGAACAAACAAATTAACAAAAATTCACTAACAAATACACATGTTAGTGAATTCATTATAGGATTTGTATTCGTTAGCGTTTATAGTTTTTTAATCCATGGGACTCGAATCTTTTTCAACGACAGACGATATTGTCTAATGAGCGTATCTGTGATATAGGTTTCGCTACTTCATGGCGTAAATTACGTATTTATAAAACTCTGTTAATCGCGCTTGCTTGCTGGCATGTCGCCGTCAGCTGCGGCGATTGACTTAATTAAATGTGAGCGGAAGGAGTATCTTAAAAGAAGTGAAAGCCAGGATGTTGCGCTGTCACCAGTGTATTGAAAGGTTACTGGTACCGAGCTAAGGCAGTAAAATTATGCGGGTCGGCATTACAAGTCCAGGTGCAGCAATAGTAATAGAGGCGTCCTATCCACTATGTTTGAAACTTGTGTGTTGAAGTTTGCTGCCCAAATAAATCCAGGAAAAAATAACCGTGTGCAAATCATGTGCAGAACTTCCTACGCCAGAAGTATTATTTTCATAGAACGTGTCATTGGAGTAAGGCATGCTATGCAATAGTGATTCAGGGATGCTGATTTTCCTTTCTCTGATTAATTTGGGCTCACGATGACAAATTCTACTAAAAATAACCTCTTGTTGACTTGGAAGAACTAAAAACTTAATTAAACGTGGAGGTCATGAGATTAAATAAACATGCAAATCATGAACATGTCATTGAATAAGCATGGATTTAATCAATCATGGTTCTTGAACTTGGACGAAATTTCAAGCCAATTTGTAAAGCGACTTCCAAAATGAGAGAAATATTAAAAAATGTTTGGAAAAGACCAGTGGCTATTTCTTTTCTTAATAAAATCTAATAAATATAGTCTTCAATAGAACAAAACATTTCATAAGCGACTTCTGTACAAATGAGGTAATAATTCAACCTACGATTATTTTCAAAGTTGGTGTACGTGTATGACTCGAAACTAAGATAGAAGAGCTTGACTCGCAAAACGATAAAAACATGTTCGAATTTCATTACCACTGCACCTCAATATAATAACTCGCTGAAAGCTTGTTTACACCTAATGATAGAATGTCCATTCCCTTATAAAAAAAACTTGGCTAGTTTTTCGACAGTTAACAGTCCTCACGTAGTACTTATTACGGGATACGGTCCCATTTTTTTCTACATGCTAACTGGTGTGGCACTAACCGCTGACGCATGCATATTTAAGTATAATTCAATCACAGAGACATATTTTCACAACCCAGAATAAAGTACCTGCACCAAGACTGGAAAGAGGGCCGAAGCATGAAATCTGGGCTTTTTTTAACCCACAAGACAATTCCCAGACACTCAGCCCGAGTGTCATTCTCCACGTATACATTCTCCACGTATACATTCTCCACGTATACATTCTCCACGTATACAGCCGTAACATAACCACGCGATATGTACGCTGTCCAAACGCGTTGTCAAAATACAGAGTCGTAACACATTTAGATACGTAGTCCAAAAACAATCTCAAGGTACCCAGCAGCAATATGTTTTCCAAATACACAATTATTACTCGGCCAGGACCAATATGTACACAGTCCAAGAAAATTTACTCCACACGCAACCCTTCCACATTCATTTCATATTTCATACGATCACGATATTGTCACAAAGCAGGCACTTTCATTGTACGTATGAATTTGGTAAACGTACAATCCCAACGCATTCTCTACACACACGTTTCCAATGTGTACCCTCGAGATGTCCAGTTCCAACACATTCATCTTTATCTATCTTTCCAGCATTTTAATCGAATATTTGAAACGAGATTTCAGCTCTTGAATGTAAGAGTAGGAAGTGAAAGAGAAAAGGGCAAGATTGATAAGTAGAAGAGTTCCCCCTCTAACTATTTCTGCCCGTCTTCTTGGTTTCCCTTAATCACCAGAGAAGATGTTTATGCCCTGTGAAAGTAACGTTGATGCCGGACTGTGATCGATCCTGGGTATTTCTTGTCGTAAGTGTGATGCGTCACTCTCTCACCACTAAGATGAACACAAAACACCAACTATATCAGTATCATATCACGACATGTATCACTACGCATTTATTTCCAAAACTAGCGTTAAGCACGAGTTTTCACTACACATACTCACTAAGCACAAAGTCCCAACATATTTCCCTCAAATACATCTTCAAGAAATACGCTGAACACTAGGTACCACGTATACACATCGACCAATTCACACATACTACTACGTTATATCATCTTACCGTCTTTTTAAGATAACTTAATCGAGATGGATGGTCTCTACCGTATGTAAAAAATATGCTAAAAAAATTTGTGATCAGCGTGAAATGAATGAAAAATAATTTTCGAAAATACATAAGAGTAGAGCTATCAACATCATCACATCTTAATTAAGCCTAGGAAATTGCCTCTCACTGAGTATCTCCAAATACTTATATTGTGTGTGGTGTATATATTTGTTATAGTATTTCAGACAAGTACCGTATAATAATAATGCTTACAACGAATGGAAACGGCAAGTCGGGCTTAGCATATTTCTCATCTTCAATCTGTCGGAATCCGAGGACAGTCCTCTTGATGGAAATAACAGTCTCCTCTTCGACCACCACACCAGTGTCCGCCTCTTCCACCTCAACTTTCACTTGCAATGAATACCAGTAGGCATCCGGAGAGTTGATGTTGAGTGCGCTTACTGGGATTTCGAAGAGCTCACAACCCACCAGCTGTTAGGAAAAAAATGAATACGGTAGAACAAATCATGAAAAATTGCGGTTAGAGTCGAGTATTTTAATAAAGAATGAGGTATTCAATGATTCTCCGTTTCACGTTGACTTGAGACAAATAAAAATAGAATTCTACAAATAAGTAAAATAAGTACATCATTTGAAAGGTTTAGGTATCTCTAGATTGACAGAACCATTCGTGATAGTAAATTAGGATCAGACAATTTACCTCGGCGAAGAAGATAAACGAAATCACCAAGAGTTGCACCGAAACTGAGTCACGAGATGAAAATGCACTAAAGATTTTCGTCTATAGGAACACTTACAAAAAATTTAGATACAGGGGTTGTTGTTGGCTACGTAATTTGTATTAGCTGAATACAGTGTTTGTTACGTAACAATTAATTGAATTCGAAAATGACGTAAGCTTTTTTACAAGGTATTTATTAGTATCATTATAATTAATAATGCTTGCAAAATTTTCCATTGCAGTTTTGAAACAATATCTGGGAAGGCATAACATGGTGTGATGGAAAAAAGTAAAAATTTTGATACATAATGATGTGAATGACATTTGACAAAAAACGCGAGGTTTTCAATCCAAAAACACAAGACCCCAAGCAAAACATTTAAGCGATTAAGAAACGTTTTGGAGTCGTTTTACGAATTTCATTCAGAGGAATAGAGAAACCTTAAGACTATGTCCAAGAACTGGATCATTATCTCAACCACACAAGTAAAATGAGGAGCTCTTGCTTCATTTGCCGTCCAGACAGAGACAAAAAGTGAACAGAGAGTGTCAATAGCCCGGTATAATTAAAGTAAACTTCAGAAAACTACCTTTGTATGAAACTTAATTTCTTCATCAAATCCCATTTTCTGGTACACAACCCATGAACTTGGGTGAAAATTAAATTGTTTGTTTGGATTTGACAAGCTTTTATGCGACTGTACATGCAGTGATTCAGCGTTTTGCGAAAAATGGCTGATCAGACAATACCATTGGCGTACAGACAACTCACCTCGTCTACATAATTCACTTCATTTTTGTTGTAGTAGCTGTAGCGATGACCGATATTGATGGAGACGCTTCCTCGCACGGGCTGCCCAAATGTGTACCTAAGAATTGATGAAGGAATATTTTTACCAATGTCAAGTATAACATTACCTTCACCTCTGTTGTACAGAAAAACAAAATAGATGTTTTCATTTTTACTTCTAGTTAGAAAGAAAGAAAGCTGTTTATTTATAATATAGATGATGATGCACCAAATATCAATGGTCTTTAGAATGTCTTATCATAAATGTCCTTGAACAAAAAAAAAAACTTAGTTGATAAACACACAAGGGTATCGCCATACTCATGTCAATTGTTGAAGAAATTATTGAGAGAAAAGTATTGAAGATGCATTCCCTAGTTACGTTTATCTAAGTTTGTTAATGCAAGGAAATACAAGTTCTAAAAAATCACTACCAGTGACGCATTGTTGAAAACCCTATTCTTAGTGCGCACTTACCATGAAATACGGAGCTTAGAAACATGCGATACCAGAGATTAATGTTGAAATTAAAATGGGTGGATTTAAATAACTCTGCGTCTTAGACTAATAGATCGATGCTTGGAACTCTTCTCATCAATATAATATACTGCTCGCTCCTTCCTTATCCGTACGTTATGCATTCGTCCGAATTTGCCGTATCATGGAGACCGAATTCCTGAGTGTTACATCAAAAGATGGCCTTTATATGCAATGATATGTTAGACACTTTATCAGGATAGGTTCGGTTAGGATAGGAAATGTTAGCATAGGTTAGGTAATGTTGACGGATTTTTTTCCCGGGTCTACATGGCTTACGATGACATTGTCCGGGGAATTTCCACGGGCCCTGTTAGTTCTTATATAATTATGTATCACTTTGCATTCCAAATAACTAGCTTCGAAAACTATTTTACCACACCACAAATTTATGATGTTTCCTATATAAATAATGCAGGCATCAAAGAGTTCACCAGAGTCAGAAACATGAAAATAATTTTTGCATAATGCTAGCCAAAAAATTTCCCACTCAATTAGAACAATTCGAGAGAACTGACTTCCAAAATAATGCTGTTATAATATACGGACGAGCTTCAGAAAAGAGATTTTACCACACAAGGCCAACAATGAAATTATAAGATTTAAAAAAGAAGAAAACAGTTTTTATGTCTATTAAAGTTGATAGGTAATACGAATTACAGTGTTTTTTTAAATTCTTAACATAAATGATCTTAGCTGGTAAATGTATATGGGTGTCACAACAACTATGTCAATGTTTGTACAAGAGATCGAGAGAAAAGCATAAAAATGTGTTCCCACAGAAAGCTATTTTAAGTATGATCATCGTATAAATGAATGTAATAATAGATATATACAGACAGGAATACAGTGGGGTGAAACACTTTTGACAGTCTCGTGGTACATTGACCGCCCCTTCGCTTGAGCGATATCAAGTAATAATGTTGTAAGTGTAATCGTTGGAAGTAGATAATTCTGTTTTCAAAACTATAAGGTAGAAATGACAGAAATTCGAAACTATCTTTTTGTGGGATTATATCAAAATAGTACTAAGTTAACTGCATTAACGAATGTGCTATAAGCCATGTAATTAATTTTTGAAATTTTTTACTTAAATGTTACGCAATAATAATGTAAGAAAGAAATTTGTCAGGTAACGTGAAAATTTCATAATTGATAGAAAAATACGGTTTTCATAGCGAAAATGTAAGTCACTGGTTTTGCAATTTTACACTAACTGTTGTGCGTGTGAACATGATACGTAGTAGCATATTACACATGCACACTACAAAATTTTGAGTCGAAAAGTTAGTAGTGTAGGGTAATGAGCAAAAGAAATTCGCAACTACTTCTTCAGCATACATTTTAGATAGAGACGAGTTGGTTATAGCGAGTGGGTGATAGGACCTACATTCGTCAGTAAATATAAGCACACCATGCCTCAAATTTATGAAGCCTATCTATTATGCATTTCAGAATCTATATCATTCGTAGAATTTAAGCTAATTTCACACAATTTTTCGTAATTGTCGGCTTGTAAACGCCGACGGATTCACACACAGCCGAGTATATACAGTGGTTCGCTTCCTTTGTAGAGTCAACTCGTGGGCTGACCCTTCTCTTTGTCAATTTTCGACTACTTCTTGTCTGCGTCTCGCATTATAGTATCGATGGAGAAAATTCTTTCACTCTGTTTTTGATTCTGAGGATATCCTACTTTAGATTTTTGACACTGTTAAGCCAATGTGTTATTACTCCTATACTAGTCTTCCGGGTTTTTTATTTTCGCCCTTAAGAATTAGTCGAAGGTGGGAATCAAAATTGCTCTTTCGGAAATGAAGCAATTTGTCTTCATTTTTCCGTGTGTCACCTATTTTGCCTACATTGAGATAAAAATACTCGTAACATGGAAAGTTATTCAGCATTTATTTTTCTGTAAAAACGTTTTGTCTTGTTATATTGTTTACTCTCCCCGATGAGATACGGGGCACTAGTAATCTCATCGACTTTCTTATTAACTGACGAAGGAAAAGGACCTGGAAAAGTTTGAGCGTTGTTCTTAAATTTGAATTAGTGTTAATACAATGGGAAATAAGAACATTTTAGAGCTAGGGATTTTTCTGTAGCAAATTCAGAAGTGTTATTTCATTGATATTTTTGTACTACTGGGCGACACTGGACACGCCGGGTCATGTTAATTATAATGAGTCAGGCGACAAAAATGCAGATTTATCACAGCTTTATGAAAGAGAAGAAAATTTTGCCTCTAGGATAATCTTTTTAATCCGCTGTGAAGAACATTGAATTTCATTTTGATGCACAGGAATTGGGTGCGAGGGACAAGGAAACCAGCACACCTTTGAGTTGGAATAATTATTGAGTTAGTGATTTCGAGAGTGGTTTCACTTGAGTTGCTACCGCAAATATCGACGTAGCTTTGAAGTCTCATCTGGAAATTTGTCATAGCTATTTTAATCATATCGTGAGGAACATTGTGTGTCATTTCTGTGTTTAGATCTCCAATACTTGACCTGAAAAGATGTCGGCCAGGATTTAGAGTGAATCTTGAGAAGCACGCTATGTTGTTCCATCTCGTTGAAACCATAAGCAGCATATGCTAGCACAAAAGTCCTTGCGTGGAACCTTATACTACTTTAAAGCAGTATGCAGAGAAAGACTTACTGAGCACAAACTTTCAGTTTCAGAGTTTCATCGGTGGCAAGGAAGTAAGGAGG